>BMAW01002945.1:871891-904632 GCA_019974015.1 Nephila pilipes
AAAAAAAAAAAAAAAAAAAAAAAAAAAAACCCGCTAATAACAGATTTCAAAACAACAACAAAAAACTACAGAGGCAATTAATAACGAACGAAATTCTTCATTTGTATCAAAGCCGACAATTGTGCTACACATATCTGACACTCTTCTGATGATAGCATTTTTGATCCAGTTACCCAGTAGCGATGAATAGTTGTTAGCTTTAGTAGTTTTATTCAATTTCAGTTTGAATTTTTATATGTTGTATGTATCTACTGATTGAATTTTCACTGTACACTAATTTTTTTTAAAAAAAAATTGTAATAAAAATGAATTGTTTTTGTTTTATAAATATGTAATATGGATTTCATTATTACTTTTTGCACGTTTTTTTTTTTTTTTGGGGGGGGGGGAATATTTAGAGTTTTTTCATCTTACACAATTTCTTAAAGTTGGGGAACATATCCGCAAATTTACCATAAGTCCAAATTGCTTTCCAAATTGTTTTATTTTACTGACCAAATGGAGATTCAAATTCTGAAACGCTTATAATTTAAGTATACCTCGTACATTTTGAATTAATGTTTCTGTTATTAGGTACTTATTATTTCATCTTCTAAATGCTTGGTTCCCACCTCCCCTTACATTCTCTGTGTGTATGGTTTTCTTTTCTTTCTTTATTTTTATTTCTATGTAAATGTCTGAATACCGAATCTCCTCGACTTATGCCTGAATTCGATTCCAAATAACTGGTCGCAAGTTGTATTTTTATTTTTCAACACCATTTTTTTTATTCAAATGGGTCATAAGAATTGTGCGTAATGGAAAAAAATAGACAATATGTATTCTACTGGTCAGCAATGTATCCTACCTTTACGGTTATATTTCTTAGTATCTATTTTTTATTTATTTATTGTGGTCATAAGTTGCATAGATCGTAAGTTGAAGAAAAAGTGAAAACGTTATACTTGGCCAGACTTTATCCCAACAAGAACCGAAAATCCTTAACTCAGAATTTCGAAAGCCTTAATTGGACGACTGTTTTAATTGTGTAACATTTAAAAATTTCATGGCCTTTCTTTCCATTTTAGTTCCTTTTTTTTAAAAAAAGATTCATATATATACATCAAAAATATCTGTATAAAATTTTTATTTTTGACTGTTGTATGTGGTTGTATCTTGGCGGAGAATCTGGCTCATAACTCGTTGATATCATACAAATAAGCTCAGTTAAATATTCATTTGTTAGCTTGGAACAGTGCTCAATTTAAAAAAAATTCATTATTGAACACTAAAATTTACAGAAGATAGTACGTTGTACCAAATACCGTACTTAATTGACTCGCTACATTTTTAAAAGAGGACATTTTGACTCAGCAACAGATTTCCAAAATCATATTGGAGATTATGATGAATTATGGTACATCTTTAAAATCTTAAGAATTTATGTGTTAATTCCCCAAAAGAAATTCTCAAAATAAAATAAGTAGAATTTTATTTTCATAGGATTATGTATTATTGTTTTTTAACTTTTGTTTTAAAGAATTTGTTTGTGTTAAAGATACTTTTTGGCCTTGGTTGGAAGACATAAGAGGGTCGGCTGGGAAGCTACAGTTAGGTCAATTATGGTATGTATGATGTTTATCGTTTTTAGTACAAGGATTGGTTAAAAATACTCTTGTTAGGAATTGTAAATGGAGTACCTCACTGTCCATTAATCGTTTCTTTTCTTTCTTTCTTTCTTTCTTTTTTTTTTTAAGATATTTATGATTGACGTCCTTCGCATCCCGAAAAAGTGTCGTTATAACTTTTCTAGTTACAGTGTTCGTCTTCTTTGAAGTAGATTCACCGAAAGTAACCCTTTGTTTTAATTGCTATTTTTTTTCCCGATGAATGATGATGAACCCAGGTTTCATCAACGGGGAAAACTCGACGTGGCAGCAATAAAAACTAACCTTTGAATCAGCGTCCTTTTATTTTGGTGACGCTTCACAATAGACAGCACACAATGATAAAACTAACTTGCCTCATCAACACCATCTATTTTGAAAAACAAGTACAGGTACTACTTTTTTGCTATAATGTATGTCTTGTGTGCCTTGTGCGTAGCATTAGTTTTACCTCCTGTTACATTCACATTGAATAAATAAATATTACAACTGCCAACTTATAGCTTTTTGTTTCGTGCCGGATGTAAATAATAATCCATTAGGTGATATAATTAAAATTTACCTCATTGATTCATTCAGCGAAATTAATTACTGGTCCATTCTAACTTAAAATAATTTTGGTTTCGATAATTTTGTTTTTATATTACTATTTCCATCTTATGAAAGCGTGTTTGTGTAATATCTTATTTAAAATGGGGAGTACACTTTATTTATGTACTTCTTACTTACAT
This sequence comes from Nephila pilipes, assembly GCA_019974015.1. Classification (NCBI taxonomy): domain Eukaryota; kingdom Metazoa; phylum Arthropoda; class Arachnida; order Araneae; family Nephilidae; genus Nephila; species Nephila pilipes. The sequence goes on from BMAW01002945.1 coordinate 874,269, forward strand.
AATATTTTATCACTTGCAATATATGAAAAAGGCTCTATAAATATTCAGATAGATTCACATGCTAGTTAAAAAGTACGATTTTCAGTGCAAAAAAAAAAAATTTTTTAACATATAAACTTAGGTAACTGTTATAATTTTCCTATTTTATATACTTTAACAGTTATATATATATATATATATATATATATATATATAACTGTTACAATTTCCTAATGTTACATACAGTATATAAATAGTAAATTTACTCTTCGAATTTTAAAGTTTCAAAAATAGAAAATATTAAAATGTTTGAAAATACAATGATAAATTCCTTATTTTGTTCATAATTATATGATCATGCTGCGGTAGTTCGGAGTCATTCCAGCGTGTGGCAATAATAATGTGACCCTTCAGTAATGATAAGGAATTTCTAAGAATGTTGATGGTGTGCCTTATCAATATCATTCATGAATAATTAGAAGATAAGTTACAGTATCCCTGTATCTCCTTATATATATATATATATATAAAACACTGATAAGCTGTTATTGAACCAATGCGAAACAATGAAACGTAATCAAGATATCTAATGTGTAAAATAATTAAAATGTTTTCTAATTAATGGCGCCCTCCACAATGGTGACTTGTTGACGTTGACTGTGATTAGTTATAGATTATATTTCGATCGAAATGATCGTATTGTTAGATTGTGGAAAAACGATCAATTCTATTTGAAAGGAAGTGCGTCCTTAATTTATGTATATTCTGTAAATACACTTTAAAATTATTTAGAAGTCCTATTTATTTGAGTCTTATGTACTGAGTAAATATTCATATTGAATATAGACTTTTAGATGAAGTCCAAGTACAACGTTTCATGGAATGAAATTATATATTTTTAGATTTTCTTTTCATCTACTGCACATGCGTAAATTAATATATGTGTTACGTTGTTTTTTTTTCCCTTTGTAATATTTATGTAACAGACTAACATGATAAAGCAATTAGCAAATGATACACTATTTGGTTAGAAAATACTCGAGGCGTATCTGCTACGTTTTTAAATTTAATCTTTAATTTATATTATATATATACATACACAAAATAATTGCAATATCCCCTTTTTTTCTTTAATAAGAACATTTATTCTATATTGATGTTATTTTATCAATTGTTATTTTGGTATCATTGGGTAATTGGGAAGGTTTTCTTTGGAAGTGAATCTTAACTAGCAAATTAATTAATAGAAGCAATTATATTGAATGAGATTAAAGTATCCTTGACATCCTCCCTCCCCCCCCCAATAAAAATCAAATACATCTGTAAAATTTGTCTGTGTATTATATGCTTTGTATTACAAATTTCCATCAAATATACACAAAGTATACAATCGTTTCAGGGAAGGGGAAAAAATGTTCTTTTTTTCTCGAAAATATTTATTTCATTTCAGTTTTAACCTCTAAAATTTGCAACCATTTTATTATAACATAAGAACTTTGATTCAACAAGCGTTTAACTTCTATTTAGTTGCATCATTTCCATGTAATGAAACTGTATTTATCGATCGCATTCATGATTAGTTTAAATAAATTTATTATCTATAAAATAATAAATAATTATTTTATTTACATCTTGTATTGTGCAGTATTCATTCTAGTTATGTTTATTGTCACCTCATTTTAAGCTGTTTTGATGTTTACTTGTAAGTGCGATACCATTATGATTATAAACAACACGAGTGTGATAATAAATTCAAGACAATTCTATGTTATCTATGAGGCCAACTATGGTGAAAACTTTGAGGTCCCTTACAGATTTATACCGAATGCTATATTATGCAATTTGATTATTAAGTGCTGGGGAATTCTGAAGTGCAAAGTCTCAGGCTCTATATAAAGATTGATAAGGTTCTGATTCAAGATGATGAAGAAAAAAAATGTTATGCATTGTAGCATTCAAACCTAGTATGATCTATAACAAAATACGTATTTTTTAAAACGAAGTTAACAAAATCTTTTAGACAGAAAATTTAAAATCTCACTTTCTTAAACATTAATAGAGAGAAAGAGAGAGAGAGAGAGAGAGAGAAAAGGTTGTCTTAAAACACGTGTAATGTTATTGAAAATATGTATTGAATGTATTGCGAATATGTATATAACATTTATATAAAATTAATCCAGTTAATTAAAATTGTTGTTTTTTCCGATGTTTCATGATTCAAACAAGGTTAGAATAAGTTCATCAAGTCACATATCCACAAAAAATTTAGCACCATTAAAGAGTGTTCATATAAATCAGATTTTTCCAGTCCTATACAAGCCAGAATATGATCCCTTGAGGCCCAATTTGCAACACATGGGGAAAACTTTACTGCCATGAATGAATGTCATCGGTTTTACATGGCCACTAAACAATCTTCAAAGAGCATTCAGCTCGTCTCTACCTCCATTGAAATCCAACAATGCACTAGGGCTTTTCCCACTGTTCCAATCATGGGAAGAGGGAGAACACTCCATTTTATTATTTGACATCTTGACTCGAGTTGCGTTTTCCTGGAAATTAACGTTTTAATTAAAATTAACTTAATTAATTTAAGTCTCAAATATCGTAGAGTGTGAAAATTCCATTTAAAATTGTCGAAAACTTTGAATGGAACAACTAGACTAACTTAGTAGTTTATTTCCTGTTTAGTTTGCTAACTAAACCGATTGAAATTTTAAAAAAATTACCGTTAAAAAGAATTAAAATTGGCAGTCATTGCAATAAAATAGAAATTGTTTCCGAGTAAATTCTTTTTGAAAATTCATGCTACATGCATTGTTCCATTTCTTCAATAAATAGAAGAATATCTCCCATATTATTAAATTCATAGTTAATCATTCATGACGTATATATGAACTTACGACGCATATATGGTGTATATATGAACTGTATAAGTCAAAAGAAATCATTCATTAGAGTTAAAAAATCTGGAAATGCTTACTAAATGTAAAATAAAATATATGATTATGAAATTGAATATTTTAATAACATTTTTAATCGGTATAAGCAGTATATATTAATTTTGTGTGTTAAATATGTGAAAATACTGTATGGGTATACTTTCATTAGTAACTGAGGCTAATTCAATTGGTGGCAGAGTCACATGCTTCGAGGTCATTGGAATACTGGTTCGATTCTAGATATTTCTATCCACCGTATGGGATGATGGAGATACCGAATGCTAAATTTATCTGGACATTTAAGTCATCCTGTGACTTGATGTGAAAGATTTGAGGAGTGATGTATACACCAGAGTTCAAAAAAAAAATTCCTTTGTCTCATCTAGATCCTCCCCAGAAACTTCTTCTGTAGCTCTACTGTGATGTTAATTAAAGATAATCATAAACGAAAACATTCATCCGAGACTTACCCAGCAAGACTTCGGCGAGTTTATTGGCTTCAATGAGATGATCACTGCGGAAAGTTGAGAAAAGTCTGCCCCTTCCTAAGATGCCAAGACCGCGGAGTTTGGGGTCTCTTTCAACTCGCAATCCGAATTTGGTTTTAGTAGGTAATGCACAATATTCAAAGAGAGGCAAAACCCTCTGTTGCTTTTCCGCTGCGTCTGAAGCCATCTTGAACGTCTGCGACGTATGATCAACCCTAGCAGGATGTTCCCGAGGTTTCCTTTATATACTGGATTGTGGACATCTTCTCCGAAATGTTTGTATTGATCCGATCTCTATTTTAATTGTGATAAGAACTAGATGGGATTGGCATATCCGTCGTCGTTTCGAAAGATAGTTCGCGCTGACGTTTAGAAATATGCTAATATTTTTTTTAGTGTTTTTAATTCTCGCTGACGCTTAGAAATATGCTAATATATTTTAAAGTTCTTCAATATTTTGATTTTCAACTTTTATAAATCCCTTTTTTTTAAATCTAATTTTGCTTCGCGTTCAAATATAATTATAAAATTCTTTTTATTACTCATTAAGTAATTTTTACGAACTTTCAGAAGAGGCATGTGATGTAAGTTGATGTGAATAGGATAAAGAGAGGAAATTAAGAATTTATAATTTTTTTATTAATAAGAATTTAGATTTGTTAATGTATTGTGAAATTTCAAAATATAAGCAATAAGAAGAGGAGAATCTTTGTAGAGTTAAATTCTGTTTATAATTAAAAAACAATGAGCTATATAAACTCTTTTTATTCGGTTTATTTATTAAAATATGATTTTAAAGATTTTACTATAAATTTTGTCTTGTATCTTAATTTTTTAAACATGCTTCTTAGAATGTTGTTTTGTAGCAAATTAAATAATTCTATACTAATGAACAAACTACATTTAAATTCAGATTATTATATTATGTTACATTAATTACATTATATTAACAGCATATTGAATGGCCATCATAACCTCTCCTCTCTTAAAGGGAAAAAAAAAGAAATAAATAAAAAGGTAAATAAGAACTTTTTCCAAGACAAAATGACCCCAACATAATTTGCATATATGTGTTAGAATGGATGTATTTTTTTGTGTTCATTCGTTAGTGGAATATTTTCCCAACTTAAAAAAAAATCTAGACTAAAATTTTCAAATATTCTTCTATCCAACAATTTGTTGCGGTTGTTGAGTGGCTCGTGGCACTGATCTTGTAGGTGGCGATGTTTCAGTCAAGTTACGTGTTCGAGTCCTGATTCCTCTGAAGACCAATCGTGTAGCGACCTGATGCTCACTAAATATATCGGAGCTCACAGCATCTATTTTAGCTCAGAGTGGAAGTTAGAAGAATAGGTTGTTAGTTCGTATGTCTTCCCCATCACTTAACCGTAATTACAAGATTCGTCGCCAATTCATCGTCCAGTTTCGGGTTTCTCCTTTAAAATTTTATTCGTGCACTGGATACGATTTTTTAAAATTTGAATTTGATTCTGCCCCAGTGTACATAATTATTCTTATTTATTTAACGAAAAATATTTTAATTAATTGGATATTTCTTTCTTAGTTTATATTTTCTTTTTGGCTTATTTTCTTTTATTTTAAACTATATATTTTACCTTATTTGCGGGTCTTCATATTGCTCCTGTACTCTAGTCTGTTGATTCGGCTCGATTTATATTTACAGTGCTCTATCGGTAATCAGACTGATATCGACTAAAATACCACCGGGTTATCGAAAACACCAAATTACAAGAAAATCACTAATAATAGCACATTTAAACAGCAAAGGCTATGTATTATTGTATAAAATAAAATACAATACGTGCAAATAAAGTGTGGAATAAAGTGTCTTCTTGGAATGATCACCATACAAAATGTCAATGCACACACATATAAATATATAATTAAATAATTGAAATAATTTGGAAGATAATATATCTTAAGGCTATAGAAAAAGCAACTTATATCCAGCAAATAAACATATATAGTTAAAGAAGCTTACTAGTCTGTCATTTTTTGTGTTTAAATAATATTTTGAAACTTTCTGTCAATCAAAAAAAAAAAAAAAAAAAAACTAAAATGGTTTTTTTGAGTGCTTTGTCTTCTCTTACGAAATTACAGCATAAACTTTTTTTACGCAAATTCTTAAACATAAACAGGGTATCTTTATGCGTAATCATCCTCTCAGGAAACAAAATCCCAGCTCTATTTTCCTACATATATATACTTATACTTAAAGCTTAAGGTTCTTCGGGACTTGCGCCCGCCCCGGGGGGGGGGGGTCACATTATACCGTGAGAGAACGTTGACACCAATGACAAACCGATCGGGCAAGGAGGGTGAATTGCCACAACAGGTGTCAGCCTTTCGACTTGACCATGATTCAAAATTGCGAAATTCGTTTCCAAGTAAACCTCGTGTTGCTTCTACAGCGAAATAAATACAGTCAATGAAGTGATAGTCGCTGTTGGTCGAGAATAATATAATTTACTCGGGGTGATTTTACATACACATTCAATTATATAAAAGCCATTTATATTCGTGATAGATAATAAAGTCAAACTGACTTGAGAGCTAGCTTTCTATAGGATATATTTATTTCGTTTTTCTTCACATCTTTTTAGTTATTATCTTAAATAATTAAAACTTGTTGTATGGAAGGATAATCGAAAAATTTTATTTAACCATTAATGCTGTTAATAATCAAATCCTGAAATAAACTCTTAATTTGGGTGATTTTGTTCAGTTCTGAATACAAACTAGGTACATGTAACATCTTTTATAAGAAAAAGCAATAAAGTTGTTACTTTTATTTTCAACATTTTATGCTGTTGAAAGCGGGTTTCCCATAATTGTTGTTAAGAAAAATAATTTATATACCGATTCGATAAAGATACAACAATCAACGGTTTAGTTACGGAGAAAAATCGAAAAAGAATAAAAATTATCATTTTTTTTTGTCTTGTAACATTTAAATATTACATTTTAAATAACATCAGATGTTTGATATTTTCTCATTAGGTGACTGTATTTTCATTGTAGCTTCTCTCCTGAAAATATCGTCGGAAGATACCGGTAATAATAGTTTCCCCCTCTTTTTCTGTTATTTTATCATATAAGCTTCTCAAATGTGGAATATATGCAAAATTACATAAGATACTGAACAAAATGCTGATTTAATAGCGGAATTGTAATTCATCTCAGTTTAATTTTCTGAATCAATTATTCTTTTTTTTTTCTATGATAAAACCTATGAAAGCAGTTAATAAGTTTAAAATACAACAAATTATGACTATGAATCTGATTGAAACTATTCTAAAATACTGAAACTGGGTCTATTTTGTGACCAACCGAAAATTCAATGGCACAATTTGTTGTCGTATTATGTATTTGTTTCATGTTAATTTGTAAAATAAACTTAATATGTGCTTTTTAAATGAGCGGTAGAATTTTCAATTAAATATCAACTTTTATTATGGTGCGTGACACACACGAACATAACATTTTAATTTAGAAAATGCTTCTTTGGTGATGTAATCTTATTATACATACATTATTTATTTAGCTCAGTAGAATTGTTAAGACCACAATTATTAATTACGTAGTATGCTAACATTAATTATAATATGCACTTAAAAATGGTTCGAAATTACAAATAATTGTTCGTATTGCAATCTAGTGTCTAAGACACAATAAGATGTAAATGATAAATTTCTTAAATTTTTCTCAAAATATATGTTATAATAAAATATTAAATATTTAAAAAATTAAACCATATGTGTGATAATATTTAATCCATCCCATTTTTCGATCTATAACAATAATGATCGGTATTTGTTCTAGATATAGAACTGTTTTTTTTAAAAAAAAATGCAAAGATAAGAAGTCTAAAGTAGTGCAAGTTGATTCGCTGAAATTTCGGGGTGGAGGTGGGGGGGGGTGTAAGTTTTCGGAGTATACCGATAATTCTTTGTAAATATTTCTATTGGTTCCCCAAAATGCTTGATACTGTGAGGGGGAAAGGGCCACAGGTCAGAGGTGAATAGGCGAAAGTAGATCGTGGGTAGATGATAGATAGTTGGGGCTCTCTTGTTGATGCTCTTCATAGATGAAGTGTGTTTCAGGAGGATAGAATTCTATACGTGTCACATCTCACCCAGGAAAGGGTTTGAATCTTAATAAATCGTATCGAATATACAAGATATAGTAAGTAAAGTTTTATTATTATTTTTAATCCTTTAACATGTATTTCGATCCATTGGATTTTCAATTTGTTTTAGAGATAGAATAGTTTTTAAAATGCAATAAGAAAAATAGTTTTTAAAAGAAGGAAGAGTTCATTGAAGTAAAATAATATTTAAGTACTTTTTTTTTTTTTTTAAGTATTTTTTAGATATCTTAAGCACACACACACACACATACAATTTCTTTCTAACTTAATAAAAAATAATAATTGCTGTAATAATTGAATTATACAAAGTAATTCCGATTATTAGCATACACACTTGTTTCACAAATAGAGCTAATAAATGTGATAGCAATATAGGTAATATAGAGAGAGATTAAAGTGATACAGGTATTTCCCTGGAGCGTAACCAGAAAATTAATTAGGAAAGAATCCAATTTAAATTTTAATAATAATTAATATAATTAAAATTTCTTGTAATTTAATGGTATATGTATAGAAGATTAACTATATTTCATTGGCTTACTTCATTGGACGCGCGTGTGCGTGTGAGTAAAATAAATCACTGCTAAATTTAAGTTATAATATTTAATCATTCATTAATGGTCTTACTGTATTATAACATAATGCGTTTTATTTACAATGGGCTTATTATTACTAAAATAGAGGAGTGATTATAAAGTATAAAATTTAAAAATAATTATTTTTATGAATGTAGAGGATCCGCATGAAAATAAAGTATGAATAACACATCTCTCCCTTAAGAAATTTAGTGAAGGGGGGGGGGGCGACTGTGTGTAAAGAAGCTATATTTAAGGCAATTTTGGGATTAATTATACAAATGGTGTTACTTTTCATTGCTCACTAGAAAAGTTCAAAGGCTCAGTTAGTTATTTTAAATAAACCAGTTTCAGTGCATCCATTGAAAGTGAATAAATAATTTCTGAAAATCTTGAGGGAGGGGGATGTCCAAATTCTTAAGACATTCTTCTTGGTTAAGCCATTGATTTCTATGTTAAAATCTGGAAAAAAAAATCTTGAGTATTTTATGATGTTTTCCTATAATTTTTTGTACTTATTTGATTATTAAGATTCAATTTATTCCTAGTGTTACTCGTGTAACTTTTTCCACCACAGCTCAGATAACTGTGATATGACGTTGCCCAAAATGTTGTCAAACGCCCCTTACAAAAAACTGTGATATAAAATTACGTATTGACAACCATTATGCATAAACTTATGGATACGCAGCCTCATGGGGTGGATACCCTACCACCAAAAGGTTCCAGACAATATGCCATAAACTCTAAAAGAAGCCTAGTCAGAGAAAACACTTTATTTGCCCAAGAAGCAAAAGCAAAACTTCCAGCTGAACAACAAATTAATATTCTACAATCAGAGACCTCAGCACAAATTGAAGTTCAGATCCCAACCAAGACTAACCTCCCACTTCAACGAGAAAAATTTCTTAAACATTATTAATAATAACAAAATTCAAAATTACAACAAAAATAACGCTGATAACAATCAAGAAAATTTCAGATTATACCTTGCTACCTCAGATGACAGTGTAAGAATTATTGTCAATATTTTTGATAACATACCAGGATTTATCAAAAGACTACCAATCAATCGGCAAAAAGACTAACAGATTTATCAATCTGCAAAAATACTAATTGAAAAGAAATACGCCTCATTTGACGAAATACTAAACCCAAATAATGACTAGGACAAATCATCACTCCCCAATTAGTCTCAATCTGTACTCCTGGAATGCTAACGGAGTAATGTTTCGTATTGTTGAGATGCGAGACTTCATAAAGAAGTACTCCCCAGACGTTATCCTACTTAAGGAAACACATCTGAGACCAAATAAACATTTTTATTTGGCTAATTACACCCCTTTCAGAAAAGAACGTCCCATACAACTACACGCTGCAGGAGGAACAATGATTCTTGTTACACTACTGCCTGCCATCCCTACCACTCCAACATGTCGAAGCCACTACAATTATTCTTAACTCTCCAAACCATTCTCCTATAGCTGTTTTCTCCATCTACATCCGTCCCTCTTTTGATAAAAACCCTTTCACAAGTGATCTTGAAAAACTCATTAGAAATAGCAATAACTACATCATATTTGGTAACTATATTGCTATTCATAATTATTAGAACTGTCAGCACAATTCCGTTAAAGGAAATGATCTTATTAAATATTCAGACTAGCATAATCTTCAACTAGCTCTCCCATAACTCACATACCTTTCGGCTATAAATCTGCAAATACTTTAGACTTCACCCTTATTAAAGAATTTAACTACCCTTTTAAACTTCAATCAATACCTGACCTATCCAGTGATCATAACCCTGTTTTTCTCGAATTTGACTTAAACCCAAAAAATCTGAGCTTAATGAAGTTCAACAAATTATTAAAAAAGAAATTCATAAATTCACTCAGGAATTCTGGCATTAACAACATTCTTCGCTCAACACCCAGAACAAATCAAAATTCTTAAAAAACAAAAACGAAGCCTAATCACCCCCCTCCTCCTCATAGCAACAGACAGCTTTTACACTGATGAACTTAAATCTGAACAACTTGAAACACGAAACACTTGAACAAAATTTCCAAAATAATGAAAGACCAACCAATTTTGACCCTGATTTTGATTTAGAAGTGCGTAAAAACACTCAAACTTTTTTTCGGAATCCAAATACTTCCCCCTTCCTCACCAACCCAACCCCACCATTAGAATATGGTATATAGCAGTTTTCAGTTAAGATGGAGAGAGTGAATTTAGTTTTAGAATAGTAGCTGAATTAAGTATAAGATAACTTTAAGAGAAGTTTTTTATCATTTGTTTCGTAACGGCGTCTTTCCTGGAGCGTTTTAGTATTGAGTTTGATGTAGAAATTAACAATAAACACAGCAAATTCTTGAAAAGAATGAAACCTGGAAAATTAAATCAACATTGAAAAAGACTGATGATGAATATCCTTTTACAAAATCAAAGAAAAAATCTCCCCATCACACAGTTTATAATTAAACAAAATTACATGGTTTCAATCGATAATATATCTTGAGTCATTTTGAACAAACAACATCTCTGAAACCTGCCAAACAGAAACTCTCATCAAACTCCCTAATCTACGGAATTCTAAAATGTCTATGAAAAAGATCTTATATATCTCCGTTATGCGACCAGTTAAGCTATAGCCATCCCGCAGTGTGGAGGTGTCCTACCAATCAAACATCAAATCTTAAAATACTTGACATTCCTTTCTATTATGAGTTCCTCACAGCTGTGGACGATATCAGTCAAATGAAGTCTTGGAAACAGCCACCTTTTCGCATAAAGTATCAAGATCATCTCAATTAATTTTTCTTCATCTCCCAAACATCAATGGTCAACTTCAGAGTCTCTCAGAGCAGATCCATTCCCTGTTAATCCTCACTAAATGACCAGAAAAGTGCTTACGTCTTCTTGCGCTACCATAAACCTGATTTAGTTTTTTAATTCAACTTTACTGTTTCTGCTTTTAAATGTCTACGAGACACCCTTGCAACGCGTTTACCGCTCCTCCTGGGAACTCTGTCATCTACTGTAATCTCGTACTTGTATACAGTTGGCCTTTCAGCTCAGCTGCCTCTCAGTTTCCATTGCAGTTTAAACTTTCTTCCTTCAATAATTTTTTGGATTAATTTGTTACTCTGTTCTGGCATTGTTTAAATACTTCACCTTCCATTCAATGAAAAATGTATCAAGCTCAAGCTGTTTTCGTTCCCGTCATCTCTTCAACTCTTCAAACTCAATAGACTTTTCACTTTGCTATCAGCTGATAAATCTTCCACAGCCATTTTCTTCACCCACAGCTGCAGATGCGGGCTTGGAAGGCTACACAACGGCTGGGCATGCAGAAATCAATGTCAACATCGCCAGAGGCAGAAATTATGTCAGATCACTTTGGTTTGGTCTAAAGGGAATTTCCGCAATGGCAGGATCATCAATTCATAAAAAAACGCAAAGGACGCTTTGTGTCATCTTTACAAATGTTACACAAGTTAGTATTACAGCACCTGTCATCATAGAATAATTTTATGCTTACGAAGCAAAGTTGCAATCTCTTTATAATATTTGTATTTTTTAGAGAGTACAAAATGATGCAAGGAGTTATTTTTAGAGCTTTATATATAAAAAATACGGTTCACAAAAAGGTACAAACTATCACAAAAGAGTATGTGGTCACCTCATTATAACTATATGTTCAAAATCACTTGAATTCTTCCCATATGAAAGCTATTTCTAGTTTTCTCTTTGTCTTCTCTCGTGGTTCTAAAGATTATATGTAAGTATCATATGTTAAAAGAACAGTTTCTTATGGCCTTTTAAAAAAAGATTAAAGAGGTTTATAACAGATCAGTAGATGAAGCCTCTACTTTTTTACATCGGTTATAAAAAACACGATCAAGGGAAAAAAAAACATATTCCTTTTTTACACTGTGTCACTTTAACACGATTTGAGACGCTGATCAGTTATCACAAATCTACCAGGGTGTGTGAATGTGGCTAGTCCAACACAAAATCATTTTAAGATATCTCGTTAGTTGAGCTGTTGAGTTCTAAAATTCAGAGAGAATAATAAAGTTTGCTTAGCTGGGTACCAAAAAACAAAAGTAAGGAACTTTCAAAACCAGAGGGGATCCTGATTAAATACAATATCTCAAAAGAATTTCGAAAGGCTGTTTATATATTCATAACATCTTTGCATAATCTTCATTAGATTCAAACAATGTGATATAGATCTTTCAGTGGACAGTGGCTGATTGATCTCCCGTAAAACATAATGTTTTGAATCAACAAAGTATATAACGATCAGTTAATCAATTATTTCCAGTATTTTAATTTAAAAGTTTTACTTTTCCTGAAGTAATAGTAGTTCCTAATTTTATTTTAGTGATAAATTGAAACATATATGATTAATATTATGTTGAAAATATAATTTGAAATTTATGATAATATTGTAATGATATTAACTTTATTAATAGAAAATTCATATGGATAAACTTTTACAGTTGAGTTTCATTACTTTTTACAGGTTTTGAATTAAATAAAGCTATTCGTTTTGCTTGAAACGGTTTTCGAATTACATGGATAGTATCCCTTTTAAAATGAAAATTGTTATTTTTTTTCACGGTTTCAAGAGACAGTATGTACAAGAAAAAATTAAATATATGATTGTAGGATATTTTTTTGTACATTACTGGCATAAACTCCTCATCATCAAAAAATTTGCACTCAGAGGACACAAGATAAGTGATTATCAATTAAAGAATGGTGTTTGTCTCTGTTAGATATTCAAATGATTTAAGTGCCAGGAGTCAGAGCTACTGATGTACGAAAACACTCATTTACTTCGCCTAAAGGGTTTCAAAGATTCTCCCAAAGCACGTAATTTTGATTCTAACTACTATGTTTGGGTTTAATTTTTCGCATTGAAGTTTAAAATGCATTTGAGAAAAATACACATCCATTTGGAAGTTAGATGCCTTTTAGAAAAGTTGCATCAGTAAGAGTGCACTGGTAGAATTTCATGGGATTGCACATTGATATATCGGTCACGCAGATGTTACAATTTTACGATGTTGTTGGAATTAGGACACAAGGTTGCTGTTTTTTTGTGAGCTAAAGAGACTAGAAGAGCTACAAGGGGTTTACAAGCAGGAAGATCAGTAGAATCGTCTGGCAAGCACAGAAAAACATATTACCGTACAATTTCCGACTTATATAGCCATGTCTCCCTCTCTGCATTATCCTTTGTAGCTGTACCATTAAGCTACTTCTTGCCTGATTGCATAGAAATAGACTCTGTAGGAACTAAAAGCCGATGTGGTGAAAGGGGATCATTTTTTGGGATGAGTCTCAACTTTTTTCTTGGTGTAATATCATAGCCGCTTGTGTAGCGAAATACATCAGTACCAAAGTGCGATGGTTCGTCGTCACATATTCAACGCAGTTTGTAATGATGGCGGAAGATTTTCGCACTTTGCCAAAATTTAGATTATCAAGATCTTCTACTGACCACCTTACGGGTATGTTAGTGATGTTCTTACTATGGCTTGCTTGAGATAGAATTTGGCTGACATATCGTCATCATCATAGAAGAAACATATTCTTTAATTTATAATTCTACTTGGTAAAAAGCTAAAAAAATCGCTGTCCCCAATTCACATCTGATTCTCCTATTAATATATTCTCAATGTTGATATAACTTCCAATCAAATTACAAAAGATTATAAAAAATAAAGATCATTTAAGAAAATATATTAAAGATATAATGAGAAAGATTCTACTATCAAAATCAATAGAAGTCTACACAAGAGATTGGAAATCTGATAAAATCCATTAAGCAATGGAAAAAAAATTCATAAGAAATACCTCGTCTCTCTTTGTTATAAATACTGACTTAGAAGAACGGCTGGAGGCTCAAAGCCTTTTTTTTAAAATTATTTCACTCAGGAAATGGGTTCGTCGGATCATTTTTCCTTACTGATGAAAAAACTTACGTTTGAAGAAAGGGATGCGAAGTCCCCCCCCACTTGCACTGAGAGTTTGGGGCTTCTGTAATAGTATTACAAAGAAAAAATTCATTGAAGTTTTCCCATTTCTAAAAAAAAAAATTATTGGGGCTATCTGTTCCTTGCACTACTCCTGGGGCCTCCCACTTGTCTCACCCCCACCCCAGACAGGTGTCGTGTTCGCCTGCAGCCATCTCAAGGAGCCCCTCTGCCACTCATCACCCTCTCCTGAGGTCTGGACCGGTCGACTCATTAGAAAACTTATGGGGGAAGTTATAAACTGCTGCTGATTCCTGGCTCTCCGATTTACAAATGTCATGCACATACTTAAAATGATCTCTTTCGTAGGGATGGGTTAGTCACAGCTGGCGTGGAAGCGTCTGCTGGGCTCGATGTCACGGCGATGGCAGAATCACATTGAAAACTTCAACATATACCAAGCATCTTTTAAGACTTCAATGCTGTACTGCTGTAGCGATAGTTTATCCTTTTATATAGTTTTTAAATGTTTTGTTGGTGGTGAGTACTTGCTTACTTGGAATAACATCAGGAGACTAATACTTTTATTATTAAGAATTGGGGAAAGAAACTTACAAGGAGCCTGTACTCAAAAGGAGCCTTATGTTACTTTTCACAGCAGATCATCTTTAAAAGATGAAAGGACTAAGTTCACCTGCTCGCGTCGTCGTTCAAATGGAATTTGGCGCTCAATAAAGAATAGTTATTAATGTGACGGGAGGTGCAGGAGGCGAGGGAAAGCTTCTCATCTGACTTCTTTTTGTTCTAAAAAAAGGGCCTGCTTGGGTTCACCTCATGATGCATCTATCAAAAGTAAATGTGATCTAGTTTTGCAATTTTATTTAAATGCAAAGTAATTTTTTTTGCTGGGATATCCTATATATATACACTTATTGGATAGGAATGGACTATTTTGCAGAAACTTGGCATGAAGGTCGATGTAAAGGCAGATATATAAATAATTGCTCTTTCCTATGTATAACATATATACCTCTCTCCTCTCACAAAAATACGAATGTTTATTGCATTGCGTAATGCTACACTAGAGGGAGCGACCAGGCTTCCTAAATTCTTCTTAGGATTATAAAAATAATTAATGAGAACTTGTTTGTGTGATGAATATTTCGGGATGCGCTTTAACTTCAAAGATCTCCATTACACGCCGCCATCTGCAAGATATGATGTATTGCGATTCAATCGGCGAGTAAGCTCGCTACCTGTGGCCATTCTGGCTTCCATTGTGCGGATGTCATGTTGGAATGATGGACAAGAGAGTCCTGGCCGGAAGATACGGCGGCCAAGGCTCCAGGACGATCCTCGATAGTGGTGGCAGACCGTCTGCACACATAGCGTTGTTGTCATTGTCAGCCAATATACACTGGCAGCACCTTCAAATGCGGTGCTCAGTCTGCGCCACAAGGCGTCAGCTTGAAGAGGACAACTGCTATCTGCGCCCCGCGACTATGCATGCTGCCACTGCGATACTTCACTCATTATGTTGATAAACCTCGAAGGCTGGACTGTACAGTCAAGTAATATTGATCCGCAGGCCAGCCAGAGGTGGCTGAGTCTCAGCCATGTTTTGCCTCCTGGCGTAGGCTCAGGAGACATTTTTTAGCAGAGACATGCTTTGCCCCAAACACAGCAAAAGCACTCACTGGGAGGACTGCCTCTCCATTTCCATCAGCCCCACAAGCTACTCTGATCCCCAAGTTTGTCAATGGAGCATCTCTGCTTCATTGGACACAGCAAGTTGATTGGCCGGATCTGGTGCGTTAACAACAACTGGCAGGACAAGGATGTCACTGGATACAAATGCACGTTCCTGACCCTCCATGCTCTGAGTGATATTATATCATACATTTCCTGCTACCTGAGGTTGGCCCTAACAGAGTTGCTAAAGAGATTTCTATTCATTTATGATTTTTTTCCTACCATTAAATGATCATTTTTGGCGCTGGTTCTGTAATCCACTTGCCCACATCAAGGATGTAGTTAAAATATGAAAATTTTGCAGTCTTGACAGCCTGTACAGCCAGGTGCAGAATTTTATGATTAATTATTGGTATTGTTTTATTTTAAATTATAATAACTTAACTTCTTTCCTGTGTACAGCAATGTAACTCATATATGCTCCTCTATATATACTGCATACATACATATCTGTATAATATATATATATATATATATATATGTCTCTTTTCTCTCTCACACTCATATATCTATTGTCCATGCAAATAACAATGAGGAAAAAAATATAATTTACTGGAATTTATTTCCAAGGGGTCTTAAAAGTGTCTTTCTCGGATTAATCAGAAAGGCCTATAACTGATCAGATTTACAGGCTCCCTATCTGCCACTGAAACAGAATAAAAAAAATAACAAGGAGAGGATTCAGGTGAGACCAAGAGTGTGATAGAGGAAAATTATGTATGGAATAGAAAATCGGAGGTATTTTATTTCAAGTAACATAGTTACAAAATGCAACGAAACTCAAATAAAGTGTTGGACACTAAGCCTGGATACACAAGTTGCCACTGATGTACAGGTTGATAAAACTCCCTGATGTCTACGATTTCGGCATACCAAATTTGCTCCGTGTCGGCAGGTCATCAAAGCATTCCCTGGTAGAATGCGGCCAGATCCATCATGTCCTAGACGCCACACAGTTGGAAGAGATCTGGCTGTCAGGAGATCGACTGACCAAGCTGTAAGACAGACCACCTTGTGCCTGTAAATTGAACTGAAATTATCTGATACCGAAAAATAGGGTGCAAAAGGAACGACCTTAAAACAGGTCTCAGAATGTGACGGCAGCACAACACTGTAAGGTAACCGCTTACTAATGACGACAAAGGTCCGGCTAACTCAAGAGAAAGAAGCGCAGTCCCTAATCCGAGGTCTGTGGTGCAGTACATCAATGAAAGCAAGGATCGGCACGCTGCCCTGGGGGTTTCTAGACGTCAGCGATGATCAGGTTCATCGCTAAACACTATATTCTCGGCATCATTTCCAATCTGAATCGAGCTACGCATCACTGTAAATCGGATAGTATAATTGGCAGGTAGCAATCAGTTCGAACGTTCATTTCAATAACAGGTGTATCCTGTGAAGATCATGGAGGACACTCTGTGCTGGATTTGCCCGATCTGATGGACGACAACGATGAATCAGGTGGTGTGACAGCCCCAGTCGATGTCTCCTTCCAGTCTACTGTAGCCCTAGGTCGACCGCCCCCCCATCTGGCTGAAATCTGCCGTGTCCACCCATTCTTGCATCTTCCCACAATGTACATCGCTGACCCATATATTGATGATGATTTTCAATTTTCCCCAGCCTACCTCTCAAATTCAATGATGACTCAAACTCTGACTGGTTGCTCGTAATGAGCTCCAGATCTGAGCAGAACATTTTTTCAGTCGTTGAAAGGTATCCTAAATCCGCAATGCAGCAGAAGATTTGTGCGTCAGGTTGAAAATCGCTCCTTATATACCTGCTGAGTGGCAGGTTCGATGCCTTGCACACCGCTGTTCGCATTTGGACGCAAAATTTTAACAATTTGCACTGATCAGATCAAGCGATCTTTGCATATGAAATTTCATTACGAAATCAGGATGCTCAGTTGCTACTTTAACTGTCTTCTTCTTTTTTTTTTTGTTATAGGTATATAAGAGTAAGTTTGGTTTCAATAATATTTAATGTATTATAAGGCGAATATTTTGCAAATAATTCAGGTCTTCGTATTGCCGCTTATCTTGCAATTCTTTTCTATTTTGGATAAAAGATAAATCTGTCAGGGCATATACTCAGATCATTAGATTTAGATGCAGTTGTATATGTCAGATTCGATAAAATACATAAATAATGATGATTTTATTAACAGGTGTAAAAGATTTTATATATTTCTATCACATTTTAACTACTTGAACAGCAAATATTAATTGTTTCTAGGACAAAAGGTGAGTGAAAGAAAGAAAAAACTACATATATATATACACGAGTTAGTGTTTATAAAAAAAATTAATTCGAATATTTTACAGTCTTTGACAAGGCCTGGGCTGAAGTATATTGGGAAATTCTTAATAAAATATTCAAGCTATAAATATTATTATACATGAAATAAAATAAAAAAAATGCATGGAAAATAGATTTAAGATAAAAAGAAAAGAAATCATATTTATTTTCTCAAGACAGACACTACTCAACTCAATTTTAACTGGCCGAAGTCTCTTCATTACAAATCAATAAAGTTTAAGTAAAGAATTATTGTTTAATTTAATTTTGGCTGAAAATCCGTCTAAAAAAAAACGGAATGTTTAATTGGTACCAATTTTACGTATTGTAAGGTAGAGCTCTACTACTGATAAGTTAAATTCCACCTCTAAATTTAATGAGGGAGGATAAGTAAAAGTTACTGAAATAGGTTCTTTTTCATTTCAAAAAATGTACTGGGTCTTCAAGTTTTAAAAGATTATAGCACCAAAACAAATAGAAAATAAAACAATTCTCAATCTATAGGATGAACAGTGAAGAACTTGATACATTGAATATCTTATAAGTTAATGGAAATTCTATTGCTGAACAATATGTTTCACCTTTCAATTCTGAACTTCCCATCCCTCATAAATCGTCTTTTCCACACAGCTGGAATCTTTCAAATATGCATCATTGGAGAATAGGCTCAGGGGCAGCCGATGCGTATTTTTTTGGGATTGAAATTTTTCTTAAAAAAATCTTTCTCTAGATGGTGCCCTGTATTAAATTGTTTTGAACTAATCTCGTTGTAAAGATCTTCAATTCTTATAAAGTCTGTCTTAATTCAGGTCTCTTTTGCTCTGCAACGTTGGTGTTGGGAAGGAGGAAGCGGCAAATATAAACAAACTAAACTCGGCTCTTTTAAACTTCCACGTGATGTACGATACGCGTTGCCGTTTCCCTCAGATGGTTTTTTTCATTGGTTTTACTGTATTTTTTTAAGTTTACCGTCAGTACTGCGCTTCATTTGGGTTGATTTTTGATGTATTTTGTTTACTTTCCTTTTTTATGTCCAGAAAGTGACCTCCCTGTTTAATGGAGACGGCGTTGTTTATCAGAAGAATATACACCGAAATTAGCAGGCTAATTAATGATGCAGTTAATTTTCTTGAAAGTTTGAAAGCAATATTTCTGGACCAATTCTGATGCGGACATTTTTTGTCAAAAGGGCTGACACATTAGGACTTTGTATTTTCTCTGCTTCAAAATTACGACCTCAATTCCTTTAAGTTTGTTACTTCTTTTGAATAGTCTTCCTTGCACATATTTTCTTAATTTAAATTTATTGATGTATTTTGTCAATTAAAACTTCGGAATAATTTTCAATAGTGCGTCTGAAAATTATTTCTCAAAGGTACTTTTATATACATTTTCTGTAAATTAAGAGGAAAAAGTTTAAAATTCTATTTTCAAATGTGTAATAGCTTATAGTAATAATCTAAAATGTTAAAGAATTATAGCATTTGGACGAAAACTTTTTTTTTGTGTTTTCCATAAGGTTAGTTTAGCGATGCAAAATCTTTGTCCCGCGAGACAGTTGCTTTCAGATTCACTACTAGCTCACAGGAAAGTCTAAGCAATGGCGTACCGAAGCCCAGAAAGAGGGTTAAAGATTTTCAGAAGAACCACACTAAGAATATTTTAAGAAATACATATATAATCTTAACCATTGGCAGATTTTATAGCTATTTTTCAGAAATTAAAATTCTCAGATCTTGATGGACCAATTCTTGACTCCTCTTTCACTGGAGACCTGTCTTTGGATCTATCAATGATGTTAGAGGCTTCATGGAATGCCTATTAAATACTTTCCCAACATATAAATTTCTTAATATCTGAAAGCCTTTTGGGATCATCATGAATTAATATAGTCATTAATATCGGTCTTTTTTCAGAAGCTCCATTAACCGGACAATTCTTACACGATACTGCTGATCAATCTAAATTTACTTAAATCAACACCCTGTTTTAAATAGTGGTAGGTTAACAGAGATTTGGGGATCAGCTACCAGTTTACAGGGTTTGAAGATTTTCCCCGCCAAATCCTAATTTCTAGGATAAGGCTGATCCTTAAGGCGTCCTTAGGAGAAATGATTTATTGCTGTGTGCAAGACGATCCATAGGGGAAAACTCTCTACGTAATACACTGTTTTTCTGGATGTTTACCATTTTTCAAATGGTCTTGTTTTCTGAAAAGCGTTGTCTCAAACTGCTCCAGCCATCTACTTACTATTAAAATATACATTGAAAAAGTATTTTTTAAAGAAAACCTTGCCTCTTTGAAGAAGTAAATTAATTATAATAAAGTAATAGATCAGCTTAATCGCGCTCAAAACTATCTTCTTGCTGCTTACCTGAAAGTTTTGTTTGGAAATTTTAAATGAACCGAAAATTTTTTTTTTAAAAGAAATATGCTTACCAATTTGGAAGAATTATATTGAAGTTGTAACAGTAAATATGCTTGAATCGAAATTAAAGTAATAAGAATTGTAAAAAAAAAAAAAATATGATTTTCAATACTAAGTAAGTACTAGGAATAAACAATTTTTTAAACTCCTTTAATGTAATTGAAATTGGTTTTCCTTCGTTATTATTGGATTACTGAAGTTGTTCTCGTATTTTTATTTTCATTACATTTATATTTTCTAATGAAGGATTATCTGAAACTTGATAAAAAAATTACTCTAAATTAAGTACATTAAGTTTTAGTAAGAAAATAACTAAAATGATAAAGCTGTTCTATCAAAATTTATATCAGATATAAATATTATTTCTCACTGATTTATAAATGCTCCCAAAAAAATCAATGATTACAATAACCTAAAAATTCAGATTAAAAAGGTACTGTGGCTTTTTTGCAATGAAAATCAAATTCAATAATCATATGAGAAATGTTATCGTACATTAATTTTTCATTTTTTCGGAACAGAGGGCTACTAAAAATTAATAAATTTCTAAATCTTAAAAGGACAGAAATGTTTAATATACCAAAAAATGTAATAAAAGTGCACACAATACTAAGTATTTAGTAAAAATATACTTGTATATTAATTATCAAAATAACTTTTAGAAACATTATGGATGAAATATTTTATAAACAGAACCATAAAAAGAATAAAACATAAAGTAGACTGGACTTGTGTAGTATTACTCTGAAAAGATAACAATATGAGGTTACATTAAATGAAACTTGCCTCCAGAGAATGTATATGATTTGAATCAAAGAGACACTTTCTTCTGTAAATTGGAACAGTAAAATCCATTATAATTTAGATGCAAAAAAAATGAATAATTATAAATGTATATTAGATCAGGTATAGGAATCAGGATATATAGGATTGTTCTATAGTTCCAAAAGCATGCATATTTCTATCATTTAAAATATCACTCTTATTGATACATAGAAACAATAAATTTAAACTTTCATACATTTTTATATACATAAAACGCTTTTTTTTTTTAAAAAAAATAAATAATAATGTTCAAAATTTCTAGGCAATTTTTCTTCATAAATATTAACCTAGATCATTCTTCTAAATTAATTTATAAAATTTTTTAACAATGGCATTTTTTTACTAAATTCCGTTTTGAAGAGCACAAAGCATTCTTAATAAGGAGATCTACAGATAAAGAAATTTATTATTTATGGTTTTATTCTATAAAACCTCCTCTTTTATATTTCCTCAATATTTCTTCTAAATTATAAACATAGAGTGATATTCGAGCAATAAAACGAATGGAAATGTATAAAAGAGGTAAAGTTTTCAGGAGAAATTGTATTAACTATATGAAGGAGTTGAATGTTAAAAAGAGTAAAGGGATAATTTCTACTAAAATAAATAATCAAATTTATCTTATGAATCACCAAATGTTTCTTTTGGTGCGATGTTGTAAAAAAAAATTCTGTCTTGACTCACACACACATTTAAAAGAAAGTTTTGTCTGCTCTTTATAACCCATTTTATTGAAGGTTGGCTCAAAATGAGATAAATAAAGTATATCATTCCCTTATAATATAAATAACATGAAACAGATAGACCTAAAATCTGTTAGTCAATATATATAGATGCATTTATTAGAATACACATTAAATATTTTTTTAAAGATATTTATAGCGATGATACAAGCCATACTGAATCATTTAATTTTTTTCATCAATTTCAATTGCAGCTGATAAGGCAGGAAACGAAGAATTTTAATGTTAACTAAGATATTTTGAGAATCTGCACTGAAGAAGAGATAAAATTGCAAGCTATTTTACATGTAACTTACTGGTTGGCTCATGACATTTCAATATGTAATCACTCAAGATTTAAGCAATGGTCAGTTCAGTACTCCCTCTGAAGAAAGATTCCCACAGGTGCTGGTGTTGTGATCATTGAAACTGGGCCAGATCTCAATCGTGGCCTCTATGACACTGGGCGGCTCCTACAGACTAACTGCACAGGAATCTACTCTTGTCAAGCTAACCTATTTTGCACTCCGGCAATGGGTGCTTTCTAAGTCTGCAGAATTATAGTGGATACCATAACTACTTCCCAAGTCACCCTTTTAATAACAAAAAATAAACTTTCCTGCTGTTTCGTCTGTACTTCCTTTAAAATCCCTTGCTCCCGTCAAGGAAAACTAACTATGATCTAAAAGGGGTACAACAGACCTGACCATTGCTGGTATTGTTAGTCTACTCATTGCCATTTTGGCTGCGTGTTTCAATTCTGGAAGTTTACAGGGGAAAGAATCAGCTTGAAGGCTTTTTTAGAAAATGCTGTTCCTTAGGGGCAGAGTGTAATCTCTCAGAAAGACATGCAGCTAAAAAAAAAAAAAATTGAGACTGTTGAGACCGTCTTCAAAAGTTCTTACTTTTCTTGCACCTATCTCCCTGAAATCTATTAAATTTGGGTCCTTATATTTGCCCAAGTAAATTCAAATTAAATATCTATAATGTGTAAAAAATTAAATAACTTAAAAATACAAGAGATATAATTGAAGGAATTTTACATAGAGATTTCACTCAATCAATCGACGTGGTCAATCTTCTAATAGGGTTGCCTCCATCACCTCTATTCTTGTTACTCTGTTCTTTTTTTAAAATTAAGCTAAAGCTCTCTTAAAATCGTAAAAAAACATGATAGAAATCTTATCATTATAGTTTTCTATGTTGGCGAAAACAGTTTTGCTGGGGCAGAAACTGATCTCTAGCTCAACAAATGGAGGACTTAGTATTAGATACCATTGTTTGGCACAGTGTTCTGATGAAATATTTTAAAAATGATATTTTTTAAAAATCTCTTCATAATAATTGTTAAAAATATATATTCATAACTGGTTGATATCATTTTCCAAATAGTAGCTTTGTTTTATTTTTAACTGTTATTTTATCTTTAATGTAATGTACTGGAAAAGAAGTGACGAAAAAACTATAGCACTTTTTTATTCTAAAAGCTACGATGCTCGGGTAAAAGAATTTGGTTTGGGTTTATTACCATCGCTCTGAAACAGCACGATTTCTTGCGGTTACTGATCATTGTTGAGAACGGTACCTGGTGCAACTACAGCCTCAACTGCATGGCGTGAGACGGTGAACCTAGTTTAACGTGTGTTCAGCCCCGGCTGCACGGCGGATCTCTTCGTACTATCGAGAGCTTCCATGTAAGCATCTGGTTGAAAACTGTCATCCATGCATTTTTTCATAATTTCTTACGGCCATCGACTTTCCACTGATGTGGCTTTTTTTACAATGATTAAAGAGGTGGAGTGAATCAATTATAATTACATGTGTTTTGTAACGTTTCTTGTTGAAACTATTCCAGGGTTTTAGCGGCTGGACCAGGATAAAGTTGAACATTCAGGCCCTCAGAGTATCTGGAAGCAGAAAAAAGAAATCATTTATTCAATAATCCTACTTTCGATGGAATTTAAAGCTATTTACAGGTTTTTTCTAAAAGTCATTTTGTTAGGGTTCTTGAAATGTTAGCATTTAAAGAAGAATCACACCTTTGAAGTCGCCAGAAGAAACCCTGGTTACAAAACCTGATATGATCAAATATCTTGTTTTCTTTTTATCGGACTCCTGGAGAGCTGTGCCATTAATTTGGTGGAGAATATTTTGAAGAGAAGGCGATCGGAAACAAGAGATGTAGGCCACTTTGAGATTTTAAATTATATCACTTACTTTTAACTTTAATTACATCCACATTTCTGCTTGCCTCTGGTGCCATTAAAGAAACAACAAAAAAAAGCAGAATAAAGTTATATTTATGAGTATGCACTAAATTAATATAAGTGTTTTAATTATGAGACTATCTTCCATTTATCTACTTTTTTAAGGATATGAAGCACTAGAAAATCAGCCTCTTTCTGTCTTAAAATTATTTTACATTGCAGTGTCACTATTTCTAGTAAACTAAGTTTGGGTATAATTTATTATTTTCTGATGAATGTTTTTTTTTTTAAAACAGCTGTGATTTCCCTGGTTGGTTATCTATTTTCTGGTTCCATTTATTGTCCAGCCATTTAGGGGTGGGATGTTACATTTGGAAAACTTACTCAAGATGCTTGAGGTGTTTGTCTTAGCTATCATAATTTTTTTTAAAAAATATTTAATATTCATAACTGTACCATTTTCATTTGCAGATTGATTTTACCAGTTCAGTTCCTATGGGATATAAGAATATTAACCTTTCGCTACCGGAGAAAAAAAACTTATTTTGCTGTATGGTATATTGCATATAAAAAAATTCAATGCATAGTACAACGTCACATGGCCTCTTGCACACACTATTTTGACACTTTATAGATCTATTAGACATAGGGCATCTTAATTTATTCTTTTTTTTTTTTAGCACAATATCTATCTTGCAGATTTGGATTATTTTCCTTCTTTTATCAGGTAGGTTACGTTTTTAAAGTTCCAGCAGGTAGTATTGCTTTTCTTTAATCCTAATGGGCATGGCATGGATGATGAAGGTCATTAATGATTTTTGTACAAATTGAACACTGATTGGTGAGTAAAGGGATTGGAATCTTGTTGATAGCTAACAACATTACTATCAAAGTTCATTCGTTATTCGCACAGTGTCAGTCGTACTTTCTTTTCGTCATATTTCAAATAAAACAGACAATGAAAAAACAATGATAACATCTACTGCAAAAGGCCTAACCCCATAAAGGACTAAGTTCAACGAACTTCAGAGCAAACCAAGAAGAAAAAAAAAAAAAAAAACAGGCAGGAGAAACCAAGTGCACCTTTAAATCTTGTAATCATGTATTGAATTACTGTATTGGCCAGAAGGAGAAGTCAAGCCCCATGATGGGGTCAATGTTCAAGAATAACCTATCTATGCTCTGGATTTTCACTTGATGTTAACTTGTATAGTAACATTAAAAAAATCAAAAAAAACTTTCTCTCAAGAAGCGTATCAATTAATAGATTTGGGTGTGCATATAAGACATCTGGAATTGTAGCGTATCCTTGCGTGGTAGCTGGGAAAACAGGTTAAAAAGAAGAGTTTTTTTTTAAAAAAAAAAAAAAAAGAAAAGAAAATATATCACTATGTAGACCATATTTTGAAATTAGCTGAATTTCAAATACATCTCAACACTAGTAAAATAATCAAATGCTGACTTTAAACATAAGAAAACAAAAGTTAATATAATGCATTAATAAAAATAGACCAAGCAAACCTTTGGTCAAATCTTCAGATTGTATGAACATTTTGTTCTGTAAGATGAACTTATTTGTCTCAAGTGATATTTAGATTCCACAGGAACCCTGTGTGGAGTAAAAGATTGCTCTGGTTAACCTTAATTGAAATCAGACTGTTATTGATTCAATTAATTGTTTCAGTAACTTCTCTGAAAACAATATAGGGAGGGAGAATTTTTTTGTGACGGACCTCGTAATTTTGAACTTGGGTAAGTGACGGCGACAGACCGGAACTCATTCAGTCCACTGACCAAACTTCCACACTACACTTGAGGACACACTGAGCCTCGACAGGTGCTGCTCATCAACCAAATCTGCAAGGAGACTGGAGGATTAAAGCTTTTACATATGGAGCTTGCGATTCTATGGTTAAAGTTGAGTTACAAGGAACTGCAATAAATACAAATTTTTAAGATAAGAATAAAATAATTAATTGATCCAGTTTACATTGTACATACTTGTTATTTGGAAAATAAATTTTTTAACTTCTCATTTTATATTTTCTATTAGTGGTTTTAGAAATTCATGTTGTATAAAAATGTTATCGAGAGGTTTTATAATTTAACTAAATTAGTTTTAACATAAAGCTTTCAAATTTTCTTTTAACCAGATTGTATAAATAGGATAATTTCATACTTTCATGTCATAAAAAATAATCAATACTAATACTTTATATATAAAACCATACTTAAAATGGTTCAAGCTCAATCTCTCATTATCGATTAAAACTATGAAACTTCAAAAATTTATTTGTAGTTATAAATATACACATAAGACTCAATTTACTTACAAGTAGAACAATCGTTATTTAACTTTGAGACCATTTACAAAAATGGAAATTATTTATTAATATCTTCGGAATACTAGTGGACATTTTTTGTGATTTTACATAACCACAATATATTCAAATTGGTACAGTTGCATTACCTAAATTTGGGAAGACTGTGTGTATGACAATTGATACATAAATGATGGTGTCTTTTACAAAGAATTAAGGCTGGTAATTTTGCTCAAAATTATCAGAAGAAAATAGTTATCATTTCACATGGACTTTTATAAATTATGCATTCCAAAAGAAAAAAAAACTTCATCTTACAAAAAAATAATTATTTTAAAATTTTAATTATTTTTAAAATCATTTTTAATCTTTACTCAATTCTCACTACAAATTTTAATATTTTTTAGATACATATATTTCAATTTGATCAGTTTTTATTCACAATTCAATTACGTGTGTTTTGGTTCTAATAGTGTTTTGGCTTTGCAATTATTTTTCTATCAGACGTTACGAAAAACATTAAAAAACAGTTAGCATAAATATTTTTGGCGTATTTTAAAGGAATTATGTATCAAAATCTAAAGACCACTAGCTTCTTCAGTAATTCCCCAACTCATCAATCTCGGAAGCTATAAACTTTGGTTTTACACCACTGCTATCACTTATAAAACTAGGATTGGTATTCTAAATAAGAGATAAAAAATATATGGATTTCCTGCTGAAGACCTGCAGTGATGTGGTGCACGGTTTGCTAATTGAATTAGGCAATGAAAAATGAATAAATTTCTAGATACTCCCAAGAATGGTCACAGGTCAAGAACTGCAGTTAATTTGAAATCTCGAGGAAATCTGAATGTATTATTTTATTTTTTTTTATAAATGTTATTCATTTAGAGATAAATTTTGAGATATCTTCATCAGTCTATATCGTTTATGGTTCATTACCTCGACTTTCATTTTAGATGATAAACTAATCTTATTTATACACATTCATCTCTATATACAAGAAGGTTGATTAAGAATCTTCTTGGCTTATTACTAATATTTTTTTTAAATTTTCCTATACTATATCATTCATCATGGTCTCTTTATAAAGCAAGTTATTCCTTATAAAGTACGCGGTTTCGTTCTGAGGACAAAAGTAATGTTTTACAACTATAGAAAAAGCCAAAAGCACAAACAATGTTCTCAAATCTATAATATAAATTGGAACTGCCTATTTTTACTAACAGAAAGATCGTAGCCTCAATATCTAATAATTTAAATTTTTTTTTTTATTTCTCAGGGCGTTAAAGAAAACAGGGTGTATTTCCGCACTATCTCTTTCAGTGGTTTGTCGCTTCTTATTTTCTTTTCATTTTATGTTTACCACTTATAGACATAGTATCTTTCTCATTATTTTTCTGTTGATGTTACGAAGGTAATGAGATTTTTTTGAATAAACAGTAACCCAATGGCGCTCATTTAATGAAGTCAATTTGGTGGTGTGAGACAGTTGACTTTCATTAACACTACGAAGGAGTATCAACACCCAGGCTGTGATAGATCTCCTTATTTTGAACATCGGATAAGTGACGAGGACGACACTTGAACTGGAATTCCTCTTAAACTTCCACACCTCGTCAATTGCAAAACTTGGGTATCATCAGATTTAAAATTACAGTTGCCCCCACTTTTCACTGGATCTTTAGAAATTTGGGCCTAGAGAGAACCCCACGATTTGAGAGAAAAGCAACACTGTGAGGTCAAGGAGATTACGATCACTGACTACACAGCTGCCGTGGCCAATTTTGGTTGTAATAGAGAGTCATGATTGAAAATCTTGGCAAACAAAGTAGGTGTGCTATGTCAATGAGAATGAACCTCAAATTAAATTCTTGTGACTCGATGTTAAGAAAATGAGAGGTTCACTCTAACGTCTATGTTTGTTACAGAGGCCGTGGTTCAGAAATACGACTTATCCTTCTGCATGCAAGTTTTGTATGAGACTTTTTTATGAGGATTTTAATTTAAGATCCAATTTGAATTTACGTATGTTTTGATTCTAATAAACAGTCATTATAACAAATTTTTTAAAAAAAATAATATAATCTTTCATAAATAGTTAACACAGTAAGAAAAAAAAATCGATATTCAGATTTTAAAAAAAGAATTAAAAGAATCTCTCGTTTTATTTTATATTATAATTGAGATTTAAAACTTCCATTCCACAAATTATTTTCTATGTAATAAATAGAGTAGAGAGTACACTATACAAGTTATTAATCTAAATGATTATCGTGTAGAGGTAATGGCTAAAGAGATTCCAAGAGGTGTTTTTTATATGTATGCTCAGTCAGCCATTTTGAAATCTGGGTGTAAATTTAATTCCAATGGAGTTAATTCTATTTTATTTGAATGCACCTAAATACTCTACAAGCAATAATCAATTATTTAAAATTATTTAGGTAGTGCTCTGAGATTTAATAGATGTTACCGGTTCGAGTCTATCAGAATCAAAATCATTATTTGAAGGATCCCAACATATCATAGGATGTTATAAACTTTAGTTTTTAGATTATTCTCTCTCTGTGAATGAAAGAAAGAAAAGGAATGTAACGCTTAAAAAAATTTAAAAGATTCAACACTTATTCATGTTTCATTTTGGTTTCATTATACAGTTAATTTCATAACAATTCTACAATTGAAAAGTGTATCCACTGTATTTTCCTTATTATATTTACGGAAATATAATGAGCAAAATGGAGCAAAAAAAACTTTTAGACAATACCTATCTTTACATGCTAAAAATCAGTTATAAATACGTTTCCATACTTAACGCTCCACACTTTGATATCATTTAATATAAAACAATGGAAAATAAAGAAAAAATGATAAAAAAAGAACACTAATATTTTGTTGCAGATATTCTAAATAAGTTTATAATTGTTTTTTAACTATGAAACTTTTCTGTGAGATAAGATGATGTAACCAAAAGTCGCTGAACTTTTGTCACAAATCATGCTGGCTACTCGTCTTTGTTTCCATCGGTAACAAATCAACCTTTGAAATATGGCTGATTTTAACGGATATGTTACAACAGATTTCAAAAAAAGTTGATGAAGATCGATGCTGCGTTACATATCGCATTCAGATTTAACTTCTATCGTTTTTAATCCGTCTTTTGCATTTGAAGGAAGATGTCATTTTCTCTGAAATCAACTATCAAATCAACTTTTACTAACTGTTTCTTTAGATGCAGTGACGAAGATGTTCTAATAATCTTCATAAATTTTTTGAAAAAGATCTGTTTCTATCGACTCTGCTGCTTATGGCTCTCAGAAAAATGTTGAGAAAACAGCTGAATAATTTTTTTAAAAGAAAATTAAAAGTTAAAAAATAACGCGAGCAGGAAGAGAAAAAAAACTAAGCACCTAAAAAAATTCGTTTATATAATATAGTTCAAATAAAATGCCTTGAATGTCATAAAAAGAATCAAATTACTTAAGAATTACTAATGAATAGTTTTTTTTTACAATTTTTTTAAAATTGAGAATATATAGTTAATGAAGATACTGTTTATTCGATTTGAAAATCTTTCTTGTGAATTTTTTGATTCGACGGTTTTATAATGATGTTTCTGATATATTGCTTTTAGAAACTTCACCAAAACAATA
>BMAW01002945.1:909385-1132771 GCA_019974015.1 Nephila pilipes
AAAAAAAATTATTCTGAAATTTTTCCAATTTCTAAAAAAATTATTGGGGGCACATGTGTTCCTTTGCACCACTCCTGGGTACTCCACTTGTCTTTCGACCCCCCCTTCCCCAAGACAGTGTCGTGTTCATACCGCAGCCATCTCAAGAGCTTGCTCGCACCCATAAATACTATGTCGGGGTCAGCAGCATTGCCAGACCGGTCGCTCGTAGAAAACTTATGAGAAGTTATAAGCCTTTCTACTTTGATTCCACAGCTCTCTCAAAATTTACAAAATGTACATGCCAAAGCTCAGTCTGCGTAGGATGAGTTGAGTCACGACACCGTTAAGAGCGTCTGTGACTCGATGTCACGGCGTGTGGCAGAATGCATTAGAAATAACAGCAACCACACAAACATCCTTTTAAGACTTATAATGCTTTTGTACTGTAACCAAATGATTTTATCATACCCATGCTCAGTTTTTAATCATTTTTTGTTGGTGGTGAGTGCTAACTTACTTTCGAATAACATCAAGGAGAACTAATACTTTTATTATTAAGAATTGAGGGAAAACTTACAAGAGGGGAACTATTTATAAAGGAGTATATGTTACTTTTCACTTAGATCATCTTTAAAAGATAGAAGGACTAAGTTCACCCTGCTCGCGTAGGTCGTTCAAATGAGCGTTGGCGCTCGGCGTAAGGAATTAGTTATTAATGACGGGAAGTGGGAGAGCGAGAGAGCTTCTCCATCGTGCTTCGCCTTTTTGTTCTAAAAAAGAGGGCACTGCTTGAGTTCACCTCATGATACCATCTATCAAGTAAATAATGATCTAGTTTTGCAATTTTATTTAAAATGCAATGGCTTTTTGCTGGAATATCCTATATATATACACTTATTGAATAGGAGTAGGATTGTTACGAAACTTGGCATGAAGGTCCGTGTAAGGCAGATATGTAAATGATTATATATATGTATATATATATATATATATATATACAAATACAGTGTTATTGCGCATTGCGTAATGCCACTAGAGGGGGCATTGAGCTTCATTCTTCTTGGATTATAAAAATAGGTAAGCAGAACTTGTTTGTGTGTAATTAATCTGTTGCCTAGGGATGCCTTTTAACTAAAGATGCCATTACGCCGCCATCTGCAAAGATATGATGGAAATTTGCGGTCAGCTCGGCGAGTAGCTCGCTACCTTGGCCATTCTGGCTTTATTGTGCGGATGTGTTGGAACCA
Organism: Nephila pilipes; assembly: GCA_019974015.1. Lineage (NCBI taxonomy): Eukaryota > Metazoa > Arthropoda > Arachnida > Araneae > Nephilidae > Nephila > Nephila pilipes. The sequence goes on from BMAW01002945.1 coordinate 910,615, forward strand.
GTGGACAAGAGAGAGGTGTGATACACGGCGGCCAGGCTCAGGACGTCCTCAATAGACCAATTGGTGTGAAGACCGTCATATCATACGACACGCACACATAGCGTTAATTGTCTCATTGTCAACCATCCATACACTGGCAGCACCTTCATTACGGTGTCAGTCCATACTATCGCAAGGCGTCTGGCTGAAGGACAACTGCTATCACCGCGCCCATTATGCGTACTGCCACTGATACTCACTCACAATAGCCTCCGTTTGGAGTGGTGTCATGCTCGAAGGCATTGGACACAACACAGTCACCATTAATATTGATCCATAGCACCATGACAGCCCAGAGGTATGTTCGGAACAATCATCAGCCACATATTTTTTGCCACTCATGGCAGAGCTCCCAGGAGACATTTTTTAACAGAATAATGCTTGCCCAAACACAGCAAAAGCCTCATAGGACTGCCTCCTCTACATTTCCATCCTTCCCTGGCCTACTCGATCCCCAGATTTGTCGCCAATGGAGCATATCTAGCATCATTTAGGACGGCAAGTTGAACAGCCTGAGTTTGGTCGAATTAATGGTGCGTTAACAGCAACTGTGGAACGAGATGTCGCAAGATACAATGCGGGACTTCTGTGCCTCCATGCTCGACAGTATTATATCATGCATTCCTGCTACAGGTGGCCTAACAGGGTACTAAAATTTCTATTCATTTGTAATTTTTCCTACAGTAAATGATCATTTTGCTTTGATTCTGTAATCACTTACTTACATCAAAGTTGTAGTTAAAATATGAAAATTTTGTTTTATTCTGACAACTCTTCCTTGGTGGGCAAATTTTATGATTAATTATTTAATTAATTATTTTTATTTTAAATTATATATAACATATATATATGTATGTATGTATATATATATATATATATATATATATACACATACATACATATCTTATATATATATATATATATATATATATATATATATATATAAATATATATCTGTGTGTGTACAGTAATAATGAGAAAAATATATGCAAATTTTCAAATTTATTCCAAGAGAGATTCTTAAAGATATTTCTCAGATTATCCTTGAAAATTTCTCTTAGAATAATTCTGTTCCTATATACATATACACTACAAAACGAAATAAAAAAAAACAACTTACGCACCAAGGAGAAGTTGTCCGATGGAGACAAGAATTGGCAGATAGGAAAATTATGTATAGAATAGAAAATAATTTATTTCAGAGTAACATAGTTACAAAGTAACGAGCTCAATAAAGTGTTGGACCACCTCTAGCCTGGATACAAGTTGCCACACAATGTGGTTGATAAAGCTCCCTGATGGTCTCCTGCGGTATTTCATGCCAAATTTGCTCTAATTGTCGGGCGAGGTCATCAGCATTCCCTGGTAGATGCAGCCGTCTTTCCATCATATCCTAGACATGCACGATTGGAAAGAGATCTGGCTGTCCAAGGAAGTGTTTGACAAGCTGTAAGACAGACCATAGCAACACGTGCCGTAAGTGAACTGAAATTATCTTGATGAAAAATAAGGGCAGGGTACTGCAAAAGGAACCGTAGCAAAACAGGTCTCAGAATGTCGTCGACGTACCGCTGTGCTGTAAGTGTGCCACTAATGACGACCAAAGGAGTCCGGCTATCAAGGGAAAAGGCACCCCAGTCCCTAATCCTGGTTGAGGGTCTGTGGTGCGTGCAATATTGAAAGCAGGATCGGCACGCTGCCCTGGGGGTTTCTAGACACGTCTTCGATGATCGTCAGAGTTCATCGCTAAACACTATATGTCCTCAGTCAGCATCATTCCAATCTGATCGAGCTACGCATCACTGTAATCTGATTCGACAGTATGCTGGCATGAGTGGCAGGTGGCGTAGCAATCAGTTCGAGCGTTCATTTCGCTCTAACAGTTGTCTGTGAAGGGTCATGGAGGACACTCATGTGCTGGTTGCCCGTCTGATGGTTGATAACGATGAATCAGGTGGTGTGACAGCTGATCTGACAATCATTCTGTCCTTCCGATCTGCTATAGCCCTAGGTCGACCGCTACCATCCTGACGCTGAAATCTGCCATTGTCCACCCATTCTTGCCTGCATCTTCTAATCGACGCATCGCTTCGACCCATATGACGAGTGATTCTCCGATTTTCCCAACCTGCCTCTTTCAATTCAATGATACGACCTCTTTCAAACTCTGATAGTTGCTCGTAATGAGCTCGAATCCTGAGGCGAGACATTTTTTTCAGTCGTTGAAAGGTATCCTAAATCGCAATGCAACAGAAAATTTGACCGTCAGGTTGAAAATCGCTCCTTATATGCACCTGCTGAGTGTGCAGTTCCGATGCCTGTACCTGCCGCTATTCATTCATTGGACACCAAATTTTAACAATTTGCATGATCAGATCAAACGTCTTTGCATATGAAATTTCATTACAATCGGATAACTCCTTCTTGGTGCTACTTCTTCTTCTTCTTCTTTTTTTGTTATAGAGTGTATATAAGAGTAGAGTTTGGTTTCAATAATATTTAATGTATTATAAGGAGCGAATATTTTTAAATAGTGGGTCTTCGTATTTAGCAAGAGCTTTCAATATTTTGAATTCTTTTCTATTTTGGATAAAAATGAATGCGTCATCAGAACATATGGTCATTAGATTTAATTGATTGTATGTCAAGATTCGATAAAATACATAAATAATGATGATTTTATTAACAGGAGTGTAAAGGAATTTTATATTTCTATCACATTTTAACTACTTGAACAGCAAATATTAATTGTTTCTAGGACAAAAGGTAGTGAAAAGAAAAGAAAAACACACTTGTATATATATACACGGAGATTTAGTATTTATAAAAAAAATTAATTCAGTATTTTTACAGTCTTTTGACAAGGCCTGGAACTGAAGTATAACAGGAAATTCTTAATAAAAATATTCAAGCTATAAATATTATTATACAGGAAATAAATAAAAAAAAATGCATGGAAAATGAATTTAAGATAAAGAAAAATCATGTTATTTTCTCAAAAGACAGACACTATAACTCAATTTTAACTTTATTTGAGATCTCTTCAGCCTACAAAATCAATAAAAAGTTTAAGTAAAAGAATTATTGTTGCAATTTAATTTTTTTTACGGCTGAAAATCAAATCTAAAAAAAAACGAATGTTTAATTGAGCTACCAATTTACGTATTGTAAAGGTAGAGCTCTACTACTGATAAGTTAAATTCCACCTCAAATTTAATGAGGGGGGGGGGGAGGATAAGTAAAAGGGTTACTGAAACCAAGTTCTTTTTTCACATTTCAAAAATGTACTGGGTCTTCAAGTTTTCAAAGATTGCCATTTTTTAAAACATGAAAATGAAAATAAAACAATTCTCAATCTATGGATGAACAGTGAAGAACTTGATACATTTAATTGAATATTACTTATAAGTTAATGGGGGAAATTCTATTGTTTTTAAGACAATAATGTTTCACCCTTTCAGTACGAACTTCCCAATACGCATCCCTCGCAATCGTCTTTCACAGCTGGAATCGTCTTTCAAATATGCATCATTGGAGAATGAGCTCAGGGGGCGGCCGATGCGTATTCGCATTTTAAGGTGGAAATTTTCTTAAAAAAAATCTCTAGATGGTGCCCTGTGTCCATTATTTTTGAACTAAATATAGTTGTAAGATCTTCCTTCAATTCATATAAAGTCTGTCTTAATTCAGTCTTTTGCTCACCAGCCGTTGGAATTGTTGGGAAGGAGGGAAAGCGTAATGTAAACAAACTAAACTCGGCTCTTTAAACTTCCACGTGATGTACATTCGCGTTCATGGTTTCCCTCAGATGGTTTTTTCATTGGTTTTTGCTATGTATTTTTTAGAGTTTTACCGTCAGTACTGCTTCATTTTGGGTTGATTTTTGATGTATTTTGTTTACTTTCCTTTTTATGTCGAAAGCCTTGACTCCTGTTTAATGAGGCGAGAAAGCGTTGTTTATCAGAAGAATATACACCTTGGTCAACGAGCTAATTAATGATGGGAATGTGATTAATTTTCTTGAAAGTTTGAAAGCAATATTTCTAGTTATTCTGATGCGGACATTTTGTCAAAGACTGACATTACAGGACTTTGTATTTCTCTGCACTTCAAGAATTACGACACTCGGTATTCCTTTTAAGTTTTGTTACTTCTTTTGAATAGTCTTCCTTGTTTATATATATTTTCTTAATTTTAAATTTTATTGATGTATTTTGTCAGTAAAACTTCGGAATAATTTCAATAGTGCGTCTGAAAATTATTTCTCAAGGTAAGCACTTTTTTATATACATTTTTCTGTAAATTAGAGGAAAAAGTTTAAAATTCTAATTTTCAAATGTGTAATAGCTTAAGTAATAATCTAAAATGTTACCAAAAATTATAGCATTTGGACGAAAACTTTTTTTGTGATTTTTTCCCCCTTAAGTTTAGTTTAGCGATGCAAAATCTTTGTCCCGCGAGACAGTTGCTTTCGATTCTTCTACTTCCACAGGAAAAGTCCTAAGCAATGGCGTGCCAGCCCGAAAGGGTTAAAGATTTTCCAACAGAAGAGAACCACCACTAAGAATATTTAAGAAATACATATATAATCTTAACCATATTGCTTGGATTTGTAAGCTATTTTTCGAAATTAAAAATTCTCAGATCTTGATGGACAATTCTTCTTGACTCCTCTTCCTTTTCGGAGACCTGTCTTGGATCTGTCAATGATGTTAAGGGCTTCGTAGATACATTTTATTAAATACTTTCTAACATATAAATTCCTTAAATATCTGAAAGCCTTGGGATCATCATGAATTAATATGGTCTTGATAATATCGGTCTTTTTTGAAGCTCCAATATACGGACGAATTCTTACACGATATACTGATCGAAAATCTAAATTTACTTAAATCAACACCCTGTTTTAAATAGTGTTGGTTAACGAAGATTTGGGGGATCCTTCAGTTTACGGGGTTGAAGATTTTTCCCCGCCAAATCCTAATTTCTAGTTAAAGGCTGATCGCCAAGGCGTTGTCCTTGGGAGAAACCAGTTTGTAGCAACCGTGTGCAAGACGATCCGCGGGGAAAACTCTCTGCGTAGTAATACACTGTTTTTCTGGATGTTTACCATTTTTCAAATGGTCTTGTTTTCTGAAAAGCGTTGTCGTCTAAACTGCGCTCCAGCCATCTTCTTGCTATTAAAATGAACCATTGAAAAATATTTTTAAGAAAACGCTTACCTCTTTGAAGAAGTAAATTAATTATGTAATAAAAGTAAATAGATCGGCTTAATCGCGCTCCAGCTATCTTCTTGCTGCTTACCTGAAAGTTTTGTTTGAAATTTTAAATGAACCGAAAATTTTTTTTTTAAAGAAATGCTTACCAATTTGAAGAAGTATATTGAAGTTGTGTAGTAAATAGCGAATCGAAATTAAAGTAATAAGAATTGTAAAAAAAAAAAAAAAAATGTGATTTTCAATACCGTAAGTACTAGAATAAATAATTTTTATCCTTTAACATTGAAATTGAGTTTTTTTTCCTTCGTTATTATTGGATTACTGAAGATTGTTCTCGTATTTTTATTTTCGTACATTTATATTTTCTAATGAAGGATGCATCTGAAACATTAAAAAAATTACTCTAAATTAAGGTACATTATTAAGTTTTATTGAAAATAACAAAATAAATAAAGAAAGCTGTTCTATCAAAATTTATATCAGATATATTATTTCTCGTTATAAGCTCTCCAAAAAAATGAAAGTAATGATTACAATAACCTAAAATTCGATTAAAAATTTTCGTAGCTTTTGCAATGAAAATCTATAAATTCAATAATCATGAAATGTTATCGTACGGTAATTTTTCATTTTCGGAACGAAGATGCTAAAATTGACAGCAAATTTCTAAATCTTAAAAAGGACAGAGAAATATTTTAATATGCCAAAAAAATGTAATAAAGAGTGCACACAAAATACTAAGTATTTAGTAAAAATATGCATTGTAGCATATTAATTATCAGAATAACTTTTAGAAACATTTTATGGATGAAATATTTTATAAACGAACCATAAAAGAATAAGCAGCAAAAAGTGAACTGGACTTGACAATGCTCTGAAAGATAACAATGTGAGAGTTACATTAAATGAAACTTGCCTCCAGAATATTGTATGATTTGAATCAAAGGGAACACTTTCTTCTGTAAATTGGAACAGTAAAATATTAAGAATTTAGATGCATGAAAAAATGAATAATTATAAGTAATGGACATATTCCAGATCAGTATAAAGTCGAATATATAAGTTATTTCTATGATTTTCCAAAAGCATGCAAAGTACTTATTTCTGTCTAATTTAAAATAATCACTCTTATTATTATAAGAAACAATAAATTTAAACTTTCATACATTTTTATATACATAAAACGCTTTTTTTTTTTAAAAAAAATAAATAATAATGTTCAAAATTTCTAGGCAATTTTTTCTTCATAAATATTATTACAAATCATTCTTCAATAGAAATTAATTTATGAAATTTTTTTAACAATGGCATTTTTTTTACTAAATTCCGTTTGAAAAGCAAAGCATTCTTAATAAGTCTACCTGAGGAATAAAGAATTTATTATTTATGGTTTTTTATTCTATAAAAACCTCCCTCTTTCTTCCTCCTTAATTTTGCTTCTAAGTATAATAAGTAAAGTATTCGACATTAATAAAACGAATGAAATGTATAAAAAAGGTAAAAGTTTTCAGGAGAAATTATTATTAACTTATCGCTGAGAGATTGAATATTTTTAAGAAATAAGGGATAATTTCTACTAAAATAAATAATCAAATTTATACTTATATAAGATCACAAAATGTTTTTCGCACAGGTGATAATTTGTAAAAAAAAAAATTCTTCTCTGTCTTAACTGTCCACACACACATTTAAAGAAAGTTTTGTCTACATATTTATAAACATTTATTATTAGTTATCATAAAATAGAATAAATAAGAATATATCATTCCCTTACTCTTAAATAACAGCAAAACAAGAATGCATTCTAAAATCTATTGGTAAATATATATAGATACATTTTATTAAGAATACACATTAAATATTTTTAAGATAATATTTACCAAGTGATACAAAAACATACTAGATAATTTAAATTTTTTTTTTCATCAATTTCAATTACGCTATTAAGGCGGGAAACGAAGAAATTTTAATGTTAACTAAAATATTTGAGAATCTATAAGAAAGATAAAAAGTTCCAAGAAGCTATATTTTACATCCTTACTAGTTATCAACAAGCATTCAATATAACCATCACTCAAATTGGCAATGCCGAGTCAGATTCGGTACTCCCTCTGACAAGAAGAAAAGATTCCCACGATTGTGATTGACTGATACATTAGAAACACAGACCTTCGAATCTCCAAATCGACACTCATATTGCTTTCTAGACGCTCCTACGAACTAACTACAGAAATCCTCTTATCCAAGCCTAGCCTATTTTTGCACTCAGCAATGGAATCCGCGCTTTCTCTCTCAATCCTGTGAAAATTACTTTCATTGAATGCACCATAACCAAGAGCATTTTAACTACCGATACCCTTTTAATAACAAAAAATAGCTTTCCATTTTCGTTTCAATCGCACTTCCCTTTAAAATCCCTTGCTCCCGTCAAAGGGGGAAAGCTAATATATGATCTAAAAGGGGCCGCAACAGACTGACCACACATTTTGAGGGAAGTGGTATTGTTGGTCTGCTTTCATTTAACATTTTTTGGCGCCGTCCAGACACAGTGCAGCGGAAGTTTACAGGGGAAGAATCAGCTTGAAGGCTTTTAGAAAATGCTGTTCCTTGGGGCGGGGTCAGAAAGACATGCAGCTAAAAAAAAAAAAAATTGAGACTGTTGAGACCGTCTTCAAAAGTTCTTACTTTTCTTGCACCTATCTCCCTGGAAATCTATTATAAATTAATTTTAAAGTATTTGCCCAAAGTAAATTAAATTAGAATATCTATAATTGTAAAAGATAAATAACTTAAAATACAAAGATATAATTGAAGGAATTTTACTAGAATTTCCTCAAATCAATCGACAAATGATGTCAATCTTCAATAAGGTTCCTCCTCCCTCTATTCTTGGTACCTCATTTCTTTTTAAAATTCAAGCTAAGCTCTTTCAAAATCGTAAGATTAAAACAACTGATAAATCTTATCATTAGTTGTTTTCTATGTTGGCGAAAACAGTTTGGTGCTGGCGAAACTGATCTCTAGCTCAACAAATGGAGGACTTAGTATTAAAGATGACCAGTATTAATTTGATGAAATATTAAAAATGATATTTTTAAAAACTTTCGTAAATGTTACGCAAAATATACTATTCATAATGGTTGATATCTATTCAAATAGTAGCTTTGTTTATTAATCTGTTATTTTTATCTAATTATGTCAATGTATTTTCTGGAAAAGAAGTGAAAAACTAACTATAGCATCTCTTTATTCTAAGCTATTGATGTCAGGTAAAAGAATTTTACTGGTTTTATTACCATCGCTCTTAGAAAAATCGAGCACGATTTACCGCTACGATCAAGTTGAGAGAACGAGTACCGAGCTGCAACCACACTCTCCAACTCATCGCTGACGCCACGTGAAGACTTGCCCTAAGTTTTATACGTGTGTCAGCCCCGTGCACGCGCGGGTCTCTTGTAGTATCAAGAGCTTCCATAAGCATCTGGACTGAAAACTGTCATCCATGACTTTCATGACATTTGAGCTTACGGCTACATCGCTTTCCACCTGAGTGGCTTTTTTACAAGATAAGGTGGAAGTAGAATCAATTATAAATTACATGTGTTTTGTAAGCATTTCTTTTATTATCTATTCTAGTTTTAGCAGCTAAGGACTGGAATAAATTTAACATTCAGCCTCAAGTATACATGGAAGAGAAAAATAGATTTATATTCAATAATCCTACTTCGATAGAATTTAAAGTATTTACAGATTTTCTAAAAGTATTTGATTAGGGTTCTTGAAATGCTTAGCATTTAAAGAAGAATCACACCTTTGGAAGTCAGATTTTAGAAACCCTGGTTACAAAAACCATGAATATCAAATATCATTTTTCGTTATCGACTCTGGAGAAGCGTGCATTAATGTGTTGGTAGGAGAATATTTTAAGAAGAAGAAGAGCATTACGAGAAACAAGAGAGTAAGCCATTCTTTAAATTTTAATTATATATATCACTTATCTTTTAACTTTAATTACATCTCACATTTCTGGTACTTCCTCTGGTGCCATTAAAGAACAAGAAAAAAAGCAGGAAGTGAAAGTTATATTTATACGATATGCACTTTAAATTAATATAAGTGTTTTAATTTGAAGCTCTATCTTCCATTTATTCTATTTTTAAGGATATGAACTAGAAAATCAGCATTCTTTCTGTCTTAAAATTATTGTACATTGCGAGTATGGGTCACTATTCTCTCAGTAAACACTAAGTTTGGGTATAATTTATTATTTTCTGTGAATGTTTTTTTTTAAAACATGTTGTGATTTCCTCTGGTTGTTATCTATTCTGTTCCATTTATTGTCCAGCCATTTAGGGGTGGGATGTTATTGGAAAACTTACTAAGATGCTTGAAGGTGTTTGTCTTAGCTTATCATAATTTTTTTAAAAATATTACATTCATAACTGTACCATTTTCATTTGCAGATTGATTTTACCAGTTCAGTTCCTATGGGATATAAGAATATTAACCTTTCGCTACCGGAGAAAAAAAACTTATTTTGCTGTATGGTATATTGCATATAAAAAAATTCAATGCATAGTACAACGTCACATGGCCTCTTGCACACACTATTTTGACACTTTATAGATCTATTAGACATAGGGCATCTTAATTTATTCTTTTTTTTTTTTAGCACAATATCTATCTTGCAGATTTGGATTATTTTCCTTCTTTTATCAGGTAGGTTACGTTTTTAAAGTTCCAGCAGGTAGTATTGCTTTTCTTTAATCCTAATGGGCATGGCATGGATGATGAAGGTCATTAATGATTTTTGTACAAATTGAACACTGATTGGTGAGTAAAGGGATTGGAATCTTGTTGATAGCTAACAACATTACTATCAAAGTTCATTCGTTATTCGCACAGTGTCAGTCGTACTTTCTTTTCGTCATATTTCAAATAAAACAGACAATGAAAAAACAATGATAACATCTACTGCAAAAGGCCTAACCCCATAAAGGACTAAGTTCAACGAACTTCAGAGCAAACCAAGAAGAAAAAAAAAAAAAAAAACAGGCAGGAGAAACCAAGTGCACCTTTAAATCTTGTAATCATGTATTGAATTACTGTATTGGCCAGAAGGAGAAGTCAAGCCCCATGATGGGGTCAATGTTCAAGAATAACCTATCTATGCTCTGGATTTTCACTTGATGTTAACTTGTATAGTAACATTAAAAAAATCAAAAAAAACTTTCTCTCAAGAAGCGTATCAATTAATAGATTTGGGTGTGCATATAAGACATCTGGAATTGTAGCGTATCCTTGCGTGGTAGCTGGGAAAACAGGTTAAAAAGAAGAGTTTTTTTTTAAAAAAAAAAAAAAAAGAAAAGAAAATATATCACTATGTAGACCATATTTTGAAATTAGCTGAATTTCAAATACATCTCAACACTAGTAAAATAATCAAATGCTGACTTTAAACATAAGAAAACAAAAGTTAATATAATGCATTAATAAAAATAGACCAAGCAAACCTTTGGTCAAATCTTCAGATTGTATGAACATTTTGTTCTGTAAGATGAACTTATTTGTCTCAAGTGATATTTAGATTCCACAGGAACCCTGTGTGGAGTAAAAGATTGCTCTGGTTAACCTTAATTGAAATCAGACTGTTATTGATTCAATTAATTGTTTCAGTAACTTCTCTGAAAACAATATAGGGAGGGAGAATTTTTTTGTGACGGACCTCGTAATTTTGAACTTGGGTAAGTGACGGCGACAGACCGGAACTCATTCAGTCCACTGACCAAACTTCCACACTACACTTGAGGACACACTGAGCCTCGACAGGTGCTGCTCATCAACCAAATCTGCAAGGAGACTGGAGGATTAAAGCTTTTACATATGGAGCTTGCGATTCTATGGTTAAAGTTGAGTTACAAGGAACTGCAATAAATACAAATTTTTAAGATAAGAATAAAATAATTAATTGATCCAGTTTACATTGTACATACTTGTTATTTGGAAAATAAATTTTTTAACTTCTCATTTTATATTTTCTATTAGTGGTTTTAGAAATTCATGTTGTATAAAAATGTTATCGAGAGGTTTTATAATTTAACTAAATTAGTTTTAACATAAAGCTTTCAAATTTTCTTTTAACCAGATTGTATAAATAGGATAATTTCATACTTTCATGTCATAAAAAATAATCAATACTAATACTTTATATATAAAACCATACTTAAAATGGTTCAAGCTCAATCTCTCATTATCGATTAAAACTATGAAACTTCAAAAATTTATTTGTAGTTATAAATATACACATAAGACTCAATTTACTTACAAGTAGAACAATCGTTATTTAACTTTGAGACCATTTACAAAAATGGAAATTATTTATTAATATCTTCGGAATACTAGTGGACATTTTTTGTGATTTTACATAACCACAATATATTCAAATTGGTACAGTTGCATTACCTAAATTTGGGAAGACTGTGTGTATGACAATTGATACATAAATGATGGTGTCTTTTACAAAGAATTAAGGCTGGTAATTTTGCTCAAAATTATCAGAAGAAAATAGTTATCATTTCACATGGACTTTTATAAATTATGCATTCCAAAAGAAAAAAAAACTTCATCTTACAAAAAAATAATTATTTTAAAATTTTAATTATTTTTAAAATCATTTTTAATCTTTACTCAATTCTCACTACAAATTTTAATATTTTTTAGATACATATATTTCAATTTGATCAGTTTTTATTCACAATTCAATTACGTGTGTTTTGGTTCTAATAGTGTTTTGGCTTTGCAATTATTTTTCTATCAGACGTTACGAAAAACATTAAAAAACAGTTAGCATAAATATTTTTGGCGTATTTTAAAGGAATTATGTATCAAAATCTAAAGACCACTAGCTTCTTCAGTAATTCCCCAACTCATCAATCTCGGAAGCTATAAACTTTGGTTTTACACCACTGCTATCACTTATAAAACTAGGATTGGTATTCTAAATAAGAGATAAAAAATATATGGATTTCCTGCTGAAGACCTGCAGTGATGTGGTGCACGGTTTGCTAATTGAATTAGGCAATGAAAAATGAATAAATTTCTAGATACTCCCAAGAATGGTCACAGGTCAAGAACTGCAGTTAATTTGAAATCTCGAGGAAATCTGAATGTATTATTTTATTTTTTTTTATAAATGTTATTCATTTAGAGATAAATTTTGAGATATCTTCATCAGTCTATATCGTTTATGGTTCATTACCTCGACTTTCATTTTAGATGATAAACTAATCTTATTTATACACATTCATCTCTATATACAAGAAGGTTGATTAAGAATCTTCTTGGCTTATTACTAATATTTTTTTTAAATTTTCCTATACTATATCATTCATCATGGTCTCTTTATAAAGCAAGTTATTCCTTATAAAGTACGCGGTTTCGTTCTGAGGACAAAAGTAATGTTTTACAACTATAGAAAAAGCCAAAAGCACAAACAATGTTCTCAAATCTATAATATAAATTGGAACTGCCTATTTTTACTAACAGAAAGATCGTAGCCTCAATATCTAATAATTTAAATTTTTTTTTTTATTTCTCAGGGCGTTAAAGAAAACAGGGTGTATTTCCGCACTATCTCTTTCAGTGGTTTGTCGCTTCTTATTTTCTTTTCATTTTATGTTTACCACTTATAGACATAGTATCTTTCTCATTATTTTTCTGTTGATGTTACGAAGGTAATGAGATTTTTTTGAATAAACAGTAACCCAATGGCGCTCATTTAATGAAGTCAATTTGGTGGTGTGAGACAGTTGACTTTCATTAACACTACGAAGGAGTATCAACACCCAGGCTGTGATAGATCTCCTTATTTTGAACATCGGATAAGTGACGAGGACGACACTTGAACTGGAATTCCTCTTAAACTTCCACACCTCGTCAATTGCAAAACTTGGGTATCATCAGATTTAAAATTACAGTTGCCCCCACTTTTCACTGGATCTTTAGAGAAATTTAGACTAGAGAGAACCCACGATTTGAGGAAAACAACGCTGGCAGGTCAGGAGATTACGATCATGACTACCTGGCTACCGTGGCCAATTTTGGTTGTAATAGAGTCATGATTGCATCAAAAATCTTATTTTTCAAACAATGGAGTGTGCTTCATATTAAATGAAATTGAACCTCAAATTAAATTCTTGTGACTCTGATATTAAGAAAATGAGGTTCACTCTAGCGTCATGTTTGTTACAGAACCGTGGTTCAGAAATACGACATCCATACCGTACAAGTTTTGTGTAGTTTTTATAGGGATTTTAATTTAAGACAATCCAATTTGGAATTTACGTATGTGTTTGATTCGTAAACAGTCGTATAACAATTTTAAAAAAAATAATATAATCTTTCATAAATGGACTTAACACAGTGAAAAAAAAAATCGATAATTCAGATTTTAAAAAAATTCAAAAGTCTCTCGTTTTATTTTATATTATAATAAGTTTAAAACATTCACAAATTGATACTTTCTATGTAATAAATAAGTGAAATACACTATACAAAGTTATTAATCTAAATGATTATCGTGTAAATTATTAAAAACAGATTCAAGTGTTTTATGTATATAGTCAGCCATTTTGAAATCTTTAGATTGTAAATTTAATTCAATGAGTTAATTCTATTTATTTGAATGCACCTAAATACTCTACAGAAGCAATAATCAATTATTTAAAATTATTTAAGTGGTACTCTGAGATTTAATAGATGTTACCGGTTCTTCTGAGTCTATCAGAATCAAAATCATTATTTGAAGGATCCAACATATCATATAGGATAGTATAAACTTTAGTTTTATAGATTATTCTACTCTGTGAATGAAAGAAAAGTGTAACGCTTAAAAATTTAAAGATTCAACACTTATTCATGTTTCATTTTGGTTCATTATACAAGTTAATTTCTAACAACAATTCACAATTGAAAAGTGTGTATCCACTGTAATTTTTCCTTATTACTCATTACGGAAATATAATGAGCAAAATGGGTAAAAAAACTTTTAAGACAATACCTATGTTACATGCTAAAAATCCGATTTATCAAAAACCGTTCCATAACAACATCACACTTTGATATCATTTAATATAAAACAATGAAGAAATAAGAAAAATGGAAATAAAAAATTTTAATATTTTGTTGCAATTATTCTTAAATAAGTTTATAATTGTTTAACTGTCAGAAACTTTTCATAACGAGATAAGATGTAACTTAAAAGTGTTTGAACTTTTTTGTCACAAATCATGCTACAATACTCGTCTTTTGTTCCATCAGTAACAAATCAAACACTTTGAAATATACAGCTGAATTTTAACGGATATGTTATGAATTTCAAAAAAAGTTGATAATTCATTACTGCATTACATATCATTCATCTAGATTTAACTTCTATAAAATTTTTAATCAAATCTTTTGCATTTGAAGAGAAAATTAATAATTTTCTCTACAGATATTATCAATCAACTTTTTATAACTGTTTTCACAGATGCAGTGACGAGAATGTTAATAATCTTCCATAAATTTTTGAAAAGTCATTTCTCGTGCTGCTTATGAAATACTCAGAAAAATGTTGAAAAACAATGATAAATTTTTTAAAAAGTAAAAGGTTAAAAAAATGAATTACTTGAAGCAGGAAGAGAAAAAAAAGCTAACACATAAAATTCGTTATTATAATATGAACAATAAAATGCTTGATGTCATAAAGAATCTAAATTACTTAAAAGACACTATTAGACAAGATTTTTTTACAATTTTTTTAAATTGAAATATGATTATCAGTACAATTTAAATATTCGTTTGAAAATGCTTTTGTATTGTAGGAATTTTTGATTCAGTAGATTTTAATGATGTTTCTATGATAACTATTCTTTTAAGAAACTGCAAAACAGTTTCTTAAAAGAACAGAAAATGTTGAGCTCCATTATATTCCAGAATTTTCCTCTTTGAAATAACTAAATAATAGGAGTGGTTTAAAAATTATATATATATATATATATGATTTCCCCACCTCTAATTTCTTAGAAAAAATTATACTTTTTCTAAAATGTCCGAAATAACTTTATTAGAAACACGACAAACATTAAAATAAGTTAAAGTTGTTATGTTCGCTATATAGCATCCAAATATACCTTGGATGATATTAAAAAAAACTTTAGATGTTTCCCTTAAATGAAATTCACAATAAAACAGTCGTGTAATTAAGTTTTTTAAAATCTTACACTGGAGATTTTTAATGTCTGTAGAGAATACGGATAACAAAGGTTTTGAACGCATAGAAATTTGCTGTATTCATATAATAAACCTATTTTCCAGGGGAAAAAAAAACCCTTTGGGATTTATGCTTGATCAGTATAGAAAAACAAGCTATTGATTAGAGTTCCATAAATTTTATTCAAATATTGTTTACTATCTGGATTTCAACATAAATTATACTTGAAATTATGAAGTCAAATGCTAGTTCATTGTAATATTAAATGAAATATTTTGTTTTATCTTTATTAGAATGGAATTAAACAACTGAATCCTATAAATTTGTTTTTACTTTTCTAGTGTTTTTTCTTCCAGTTTTGATCTGGGAGTTGTAATGCCTCAAGGGCGAAAGTATTTGTAAGTAGATGTGTTATGTCGAAAAAAATCTGATTCGAAATTTGTGTGCTTTCAGCTGTAATTTAATGTCTTGAAGTCTTATTACCAATTTGAATTTAATCAGCTTTTACAACAAAGATAAACGTTTTTTTTTCCTAGTTAAATTATCAGTAATATATTAATTAAAAAAATAAAAGTAGAAATTCTAAATATGTTTACATCATTATAAAATGATTAAAAATGTCCTTGAATACAACAATAAAAATTGAGAAAACATAAATATGAATACGTATTGTCTATGTTATTTTTTAAAAAAATACTTTTAAAATAATCAGAATCAATCCTAAACAACGACATCCGTAAGGAATAGATTATACAATTTGCATTTACAATCAAATGATATTGATTTAAATATTGCTAACTTGAATTCAGCGTAAAGAGAACTCAATAAAATTATTTAAAAATAGTTAAAGACATTTCGCAAAATGCTTAATCAAATACATTCTTGTCAAATTTGACATCTATTGAATTAAAAAAAAAACAATTTACTAAAAATAGAAACCAAATAATAAAAGTTTTACAAAATCTTCTTAAGAAATGCCGTTGAGAAATACAAGATTATTTATATAAAATTACAATACATATATAATTCTATTCAAAGGAATTAAATAGAGTATTGAAACAGAAGAACGAAATGAAATGTACTATTATTTCATCTAAAATGCCTCAAAATTAAATGAAGTATGTTTATTGAATCTCTTTTTCCTTATAATCAACATTTCAAAAAAAATCGGTTTTCTCAATTTTTTTCTATTATAATTTCATATTTGAAACAGTTATGAAATAAGTGTAATAATTACTTTAGATTTAAAAAAAACAAAGGAGAAGAGAGAAAAATAAAATTTCACTTGTAGAAATTCAGTCTATATTTTTTGTTACTATTCTCACAAATTGATAAGCGAAAGTTGGTGAAGTTTAGCGCGAGAGCCAAATACGGCTATGCTGTGCAAAAAAGGTATAACTATGTTTGAAAAATTAATAAAAAAATTGTTAATGTTTGAAAAATGGAAAAAGTAAAACTGGTTGACAAGAAGGAGAATCGAAATATTGCTATAGTATCCTGGGGGCACGTCACCCATGTTTACCACAAACAGTAAACTCCATGGGAGAGAAAAAGAACACTACGGTACCTCGAGGTCGTGAACACAAATTGATAAGCTCTATGGCTTTTCATTGTGATTAAATAATATGTTTCCATAATTTTAATAATTATAAACTGCTTCAATTAATAAAATTGTAAGTTCTATATATAATGGAATGTAGTAAATATATCCTTTTCCGCGTGCATGACACACCTCCTCATCTTTAAGACATAAAATCTCTTTAAATATTTAATTTCCTTGACAGCATTTAAAATATTCACCAAGAGTGTTGTAAAAAATTTTAAAAAGAAAAACGAGCTTAAAAATGGTGTACAAAATATATTTTTTTAAGAAATATAATAATTATAAAAGATATAATCGTATTTAAAGCTTTTTTTATTTGTAGTATAATTCGAATCTGATGTAAAGAATTAATTTTTCAAAAATGCAATTAATACGAAAATATAATTGCATTTGGAACCTTTATATATATATATCATATATATTATATATATGAGAGAGATGGTATTTCTTGAAATACTAAGAATGATAAAATATACAATTGCATTTGTAACTTTATTTTTTGAAAGAGAATGTAATTTTCTTAAATTCTGTCAATTATAAAATATATTTTGAATTTGGAAAATGTATTTGGAACTTTTATATATATGAGAGAATGTATTTTTTTGTAAATACGACCAATTGCAAAATATATAATTGTATTTGAAAAATGTATTTGGAACTTTTTTTTTATTAGATAATGTGTTTTTTTTAAATACGATGAATTACTAAATATATAACTTTATTTGGAGCTTTTTTTTTTTATTATTATTATTAATGAGTGAATTTTTTTGAAATACTCTCAATATAAGAAATATATTATAATTTTTTTATGTAGCAGGGTTCGAAACTGATACAAATAATTCATTTTTTTTAAAATACAGTTATTATAAAAGGTATAACTATATAGAACTTTTTTATGTAGCGGAGGCAGCCTTTTTACTCAGTCTTACTAAAACTCTTTCCTACCTCATCGTGTGTGACGTAGGCACAATTGGACGACTACCACATTGGAACGTTAATTGCTCTGATTGGCGATCTTGGCACGTTTCGAAAAAACCTTCAACCCCTCTAACTGAAGGATCCCCAAGATTTGAATAAGAACAATACACTTTTTGCACTCAGCATTAGATTTTGGATGATGCCACGAACCTTCTGGTTATCTCACATTATACAAATATGGACTAGTTAGCAAGAAAGCATTTCTATGATAGCAATACACCAAACAATTGAGATCTATTTATCGGAAAAATACTGTCATATATTTTTAAGAGAGAGAATACGGGCTTCGACAAATATTTAACCAAGTTTCCCTCTAAACTGAATACTATTTGTATCTGATAAATTGTTTGTAGAAATTAATTTTTGGAAAAAACAAAAAATAAAAACTTAAAAGATTAACGTTCTCTCATTAGCTGAAATTAATTGAATATTATTTCGATTTCAGTTTTTCTTTATCGTAATCGAATATATCACTTTTCATTAGTTTATTTATATTGGTTTTGGATGTTTTCTTCGTGCGTGTTTTGGATTTGAGATATGTTTCGGAATGAGATAAAGGAAAAGTTTGATAGCAAGGGGGGTTATGGAAGTTGTCATTGAATGGAATTTTGTCTGTGTTTCTCCTTATCGCCAAACTTTCTGAAGGCGTGAAGGTATATTTATTTTTGTTTTTATCCTTCTAAATAATTACATAAATATAGTTGACACTTTCCTGAAGATCGGAGCATTTTAATGATATTGCTTAAAATATTGATTTTTGTCATTCATTTAGATGTATTGAATAAAAAGTGGTGTCTTCTGTTATTCAAATGCACTTTAACCATTGATATCATATTTTCGTGAGTATTGGGTCATAATTAATGATGTTTATGATACAGGTGTTCACTTGTTGTATGCACATATAATGTCAAAGTGTTTACAACTTTAACGTTTTAAATGTGATTATTCTGTGCTCACACTATAATGATATTAACTTCATAAAACTAGTAGGTTTTCATTTTATTCTGAGTAATTACTGAAAATAATTTTCTAAAATTTGATTATTAAATTACTCATCAAATCGAGTCATTAGTGTAAATAGGCATTTGATGCTCTGGAATAATGAACACACATTACATGAATAAAACTTTAACTTAGAACAGAAGTTAGATATGTTATATGTTGTATATGTAATGATAATAAAAATAAATTCATATTGTTAAAAAAAAGTGTTGTATGTATTGAATTTCTGTCTTTTAAATGTATTTCTTGTGTGCAATGAATCATGGCTTAGAACACTGCTCTGAATTGTTCTCTTATACTTCATGAGAAGTAGTTCATGATACCTTAATTTTTTATATGAATTGAAACATTTATAGTAATTTTTTTTTCAGAAATGAGTTTTTAATTTTTATTCACTTATTTCTATTGATGTTGAAGTTTATATTAACTGTTTGGTTACCTTAAAGATAAAATATCTTAAATCTCTTTTTGATACTTTCTGATTAAGTACACCTCTATTTTCAGCATTCAGTAACATTTCCATATTTTCAAGTATAATGGGGCTTTAGCCAACCGCTCTTGTTCATATACCACTTGTGGTCAAACACATGCAGATTTTTATGTATTGTACTTAATTGTCATTTGCTGTCTTTAACTCCTTTTGCTAGTGTATTTTTTTGTCACAAAGAATTATAAAAAGACTTTAAATTTATGAAATGATTTGAAAACATTGAATTTCTTGAAAAATAAATTTCACCAAAAACAAGACAGAGAAATGATCATATTCTATGAAGTTATATTTCTTAGAAGATCAAATTTGGTGAAGATGCAAACCCGAGATCTACGAAACATTACTTCTTAAACCATTGTGCTGAATTTATTTGACGAAAGACCCAGCAAGCAAAAAAAAAAAAAAGTTTTCACAGTAGTGTAAAATAATTTGGGTTAAAGTGAAGTATTGGGTACACCTTGGCAACTGGTGATTTTTGAGTATGATAACAATTTCGATGCGAAAAATAAGTTTTAGGTGACCGATAACTTTTTTTGGGGGGATCTTCTACACAAGTCAGGTGTTTTCTTTCTTGATTGCTATTTATTAAAAGGAGCTGACAGTTTTTGAAAACAGTAGGCAATATTTTGAAAATGCATTTACTTTGTTCATTTTAACCTGTTTTTTTTTTTTTTTTTTTGCCAAATCATTTTCTGTTCTTTGTGATAACTGAATGCCTTAGAGTTTTCTTTTAATTGTTCTTTTAAGCATGTTTAAAAATATGATTTACATTTTTTTGTTTTGTTTTATGATTTGGAGTCAACAGGGGTAGAATGCAAGTTTTGCAGTGATGCATGTAGAAGATTCAATTTTTGAAAAATGTTGAATGCTCAATTTGCTCTCTTGCTTCTAGTGTGACATTAATTAAACCAAACCAAGTTCTGTTTGGTATGGATGAATGAGTTTATCCTCCTTTATGGAGCTATTCTAGAAAGTCTTGCATAAATTTCCGTAATTTATATTTTTAATATAAATTTGAATTATTTTATCCTGTATATTCTAATAAAATATAAAAAAAAATGATGTATTATTATTTATTTATAATTATAAGTAACATTGTGTGATATTAATTATAAATAAAATTATTTATTATTATATATTAAAATTATAAGTATATATATTACAATTATTTTTATGATCATTATTTATAATGGTATTGTTATTAAAATTATATATAATTACGTATTATAATTGTGTATTAAAATTATTTTTATAATTACAATTAATTTTGATTATATATCAGAATGTATTTTATAATTATATGCATAGTATATCATTGTAATTATAAATAATGGGAATTATAAATAATTCTAATTTATAAAAGTTAATTATAAATTATAATTGTTAATGATTATGTATTATTCTTTGTTCAATAAAATTACTATAACTGTAACATTCTCATTTAATTATGTTTAAATTTGCTATTTTCTTTGTCAGAATCTGTATGTTCATTTTGGATGTTATGATGTTAATTCTTGCATATCACCACCTGGGTGAGCTATTTGCCATGTTTTCCATCAAATCTCCTAGAGGCACCCAATACTTCACTTTAACTGTAATTGGTTTTTCAGAAAACTTTGAAGGCTGTATCTGAACAATATTATTGGGTATAAAAATGTAAAATTATACATTATAACTGTTTTTTTTTCTTTCCTTATTCAGGTTTTGGGGGTTTATAAAAAATTCTTATTGCCATTATTATTTTTGAACAAAATTTTAACTATAAACTGCTAAGAAAGAAACAATTTCTTAATATGTTGACAACTTTACAAAGTGCCAACTTCTTTTTAGGGTTATGGATAATCTGGAAGTACTTTACATTTGTTAATTTTAAAAAGTATCAAAGGCATGTTTTTGCATTCTATAACTCTAAAATCAACATAATTATCTCTTCAAAAAGGAAAAGTATTTATGCATAAGTGTTTTGGAAGTGCAGAGATGGAGAAACATACACACACACATTTACATACAAATAAGATGTGGGAGAAAATAGCTTATGGAATAGCAATTAAAAAGATGTAAATATTTTGTAAAATTTCTAGTCAAAAACTTTAAGGAAAAAAAAAAAAAAAAAAGGAAATCATTATAATAACTGAATTTAAGGTGCATTTCTTCTAAAAGTGTTTTTAAATGAGACTGCTGTTAACTTTTCTAACTTCAGTTTGATTTTATTAATGTAGGACAAGGGGGGGGGGAGAGAAGATTTTATTAGAAATTTTTTGTATGTTTTGGTACAAAAATGTCATTCAAATCTGAAAAAAAATATTAGAGAATATTTTCTTAATGATATTTCTACTTTTTAAAATTAGTATGTGAATGTAATCTTTTACAGCCGAAAAATTATGAATGATGTATTATTATAAAGAGGCTATATTAAAGATGATTTATTATAAATCAAGTAAGGAATAAATGTTTATGATAAAAATATTTTAAAAAAGTTAATTTTTTACTAAACTTGTAAAAAATTATCTTCAGCAAATAGATTTACAAAATATTTTTTACATGGCCTACAACTTAATGTGTCAATTTATATAATAGATATTTTGAAATCTTATAAATAAAAAAAAAATACATAAATTTTAATTATTGAGTTATACTTTATTTAAATATTGATTTTAAAAGTTTTGAATTTAACACTTCAATAAAAGCAAAAATTAGGCAAATTTTTAATTAAAATTTAAAATTATTTGACTATTAAAATTTTCCAAACCAATAGAAATCAGGTCAGTTTTAAATATGAATATTTTTCATTACTTTGTAGCTTAGAATAAGACAGTACAGCTTCTTTCCTCTACTAATTTGTTAAACCTATGGCCATATGCAACAAGTGCTATTATTATCATACACTGCATATGCACTAGATTAAGAATGCCTTAACATATGCAAATGCCTCTAAATTTATCATATACTTGAGGGCCTTCGCTCTCAATCTTTGTGGATCATGGAATAACATCCCCTTCCTAAAATTAGGATTTATTATAGATTTGTACTTAAAATATTTTTTTGATGGCTCCATCCAATTTTCTATGACCTAGTGAGAAAAGACTTAGGTTAAGACAATTAGAAAAAACTTGGAACCCATCAGTTAGAGAAACGCTATTTTATTTTACAAATGGAAGAACTATTACTGATAATTCATGTACACCTTAAAAACTTCTCTAGAATAAAAATATATGAACTGTTATGCAATGGCTGTTTACATAGTTTTAAAATTCATTAAATGGAGTAAATTATAATTTTATGTAATTTTTTATTCCTCTTTGTACATTAAATCTCATGAAAATAAACTTGATTTAATAATTTCCTTTAAAAAATTGTGATTTTCCTTTAATTACATATTTTATTCCACCTTTTTATTGCTGTTTTCATCTCCATTATCCATTATTTTAAGTATATGTTTCGAAAATTCTTTTGCTTTTTGAAAGTCCTAAATATGCACCAAAATATTATGAAGATATGTACAAAATATAAATCCTTATAATAGCATCATTTATAATTTTTCTCTAGTAATTTTGTGATGGCTTTTCATTAAAAGTAATAACATTATCCAAATGAAACTCTATTCTATAAAAAATCTTCAAATAAAGAAAATTATCTTTTTTTTAAAATATCATTTGAAATGTTTTACTGAAATGTGTTTAAACTGATTTATATATTTTTTTAAATTTTAATTTATGTATAGTAAAAAAATTAGCAATAATTTTGAATTCTTTTAATCCCATATATCAAATTGAAGGTATTTTGTGTGCAGAATGTAAAATCAAATTTTTTGCTTCTCATCAAAATATGTATGCTATAATGCATTTTTATTTACCGTTTGTTGAACAACTTACAAGATTCTGCAACATGTTTTGTGTTTTATTTATAGTTTTCTGAACTGCTTAAGAGGTGTTAACTCTTAAATGGCATAAAAAAAGATAAAATATAACTTTTTGAAAGTGTAGAATTAATTTCTTTTTTCTGCAGAATTTCATTATTGCAAAAGTATTTTGTGATAAAATTCTTTTTGTCTAATATTAATGCTGTAAAATGCAGCTGCTGTAAAATGTCTAAGAATTTGATTTTCAGTTCTTTTGGCCTATTTATAGACAGCTCCAATTGGATCTGAAATTGGATTGGCCTTTCAAATGCTTAAAAATTTCAAAGTTTTGTTATTTGGTTCTCATTATACTCTAAAATATTAATAAAAAAAAAAAGGAATTTATGTAGGGACATATACAGATTGAAATATCTTGTTATTTAAAAAGAATATTTTTTTGTCTTTATATATTTTTTTTATAAATGCTTTAATTATTCTTTTGCTTTATGATTGTGTTCTCAGGAACTTAACTGCTTTAGATAAGTACAGGAATCATGACCCTAAACTAACCTAGTGATCTTTTTCTTTCCCATGGGGTTTAATGTCTTTTGCAATCACAGATGACCAGCTCCTAGGAAATGCTAGTGATTCTTCTCTGTTTTTGACCCTTCTTCGCTAATTTTTACCTGTATTCCCTTTTTCTTAAGTCTAGAACACAGTTACACCTTGTTTGGTGCAGCATAACCATATTTGGCTCTTGTGTCATTGAACTCAATTGTCATTTACTCACTTTGTCTTACTTAAATAATCAAAATTATTAAATATCTGCTTCTTTTGTTTCTATGCTTAAGAATTATGTTGGTTTTTATGTTATATAATTATTTATTTTAGCATTTCACTAGCTTTTAAATATGTGTGATTTTATTGAAATTTTGTTTATTATTTGGAAATAAAATTGGGACTTCTTTCAACTGATCTGTTGTAATTAAATACCTTACTCATTTTTTTTTACAAAGGTAGATTATATGTCATTTGAAATCTTTATTTCTGGGTCACATACATCAACAGTAATTGCCTTTAAATTCATTTTCTAAGTGGAAACAAAAAATTTTTAGTAATAAAATAAACAATTGTTTTAAATGTGTTTTCTTATTTTTTTAAAAGAAAAACATTCTTTCTTAGTTTTAGTGATTTATTCTTATGATTGATGCTCTTTCTGTTCTGTATAAATTTGTATGCATTCTGGTTATTATATGCTGTTATATTTTACATTTTTTTTTTTTTTTTTGAAATTTCTAGGAAAGTTTTCTTTAACTTTGTCCATGAAAAACTGGAATGATGTTATTTTGAAACTTTTACCTGGATTTTTATTGCAACCTGTTAATAAGTTTTTTTTATTTATATTTTAACCATTAATTGCACAATGATTTAAAAACTTTTCAGAGATTGAAAACGGAAACTGTTATTTCTTGAAAAAAAAATTGTTAGATAAATGTAACCTTTCCTTCACCTCCTTCTTGTGTTTCATTCACCATTAAACAGAGCCCTCATATTGCTTCTAGTGCGACGTTAATAAAAACTAAACTTAAAACAAAAAATCGCCATTAAACAGAATTGTGCATTTTTACTGAAATTGGATGAAACTGAAAGGATTTCTGCTTCTTTTTTTCATATTTTTAAGGAAACGTGTTATTAATATTGTGCAATGTTATTGTATACTTAGCAAATAGCAAAATAGTTAGGTTTTTTGTATTACATTTTTATAGAACAAGGGAAAGGGGGATGCATAGTAAAGTTATATTAATTTTCATGTACTTTAAATTACATGTTTCTCTGTAAGTAAAACTTATGAATTATTTATGATAAAATATTTCAAATTAGTTGGAACATTAAGTTTCAAAAACTATTTTTAATCTGTATGTGTTAAAATGTTCTCATAATTTTTAAAATTTCTTGTCAAATTGTAGGTGTTTATATTAAGATTTTGACAAATACAGTGAGCTGTTTCAAGTTGAGAAATTTGCAAATGTGGCTGGCATAATTTAGAGTAAGTGGAAGTAACATTTCGTTGTGTGTTGAAAATAGAAATAACAGATGCTTTTTTGTGTAGTTTTTTGTTTAAATTATGATGTATGAAGGTAATTACAAATTTCAGCATATTAATTGAATTTTCAATTATTATGTGTATGTATAACTTTTATCATGATGTTTGGATTGAAAGTATATTATATTATAATGCAAGATTAAATTCATAAAATGCAAAGCAAATTAGAATGTATGAAATATGAAAGAAAAATGGCAAAACTTGAAAATACTAAAGTATCAACAAAATAAATAACCATATATTATATTTTGAAATGTTCCAATGTTTTTACAAAGACAGAGCTACATAGTTTAAGTATCATGGATTTGAAAATAGCCAAAAAATTATGTAAATGTATTTAATAAAAAACTGCTCCACTGGAAGAGTAAATGTTTCAGAGTAACAAATTTCATGTTTTCCCTCTTGTTGTGACAGGAGACCATTTCTGTTTGTCTTGTGTGCCATAGCTAAACTTGTTTAAACACTAAAAATCAATAAGTCGATCAAAGAGACGTTAGAACAATAAATACACAATTTATTAGTTGCTTGCTAATATAATGTCAATTATAAAGGCTCTTCCGGACGAGGCCTTAACTCGATCTACCAGTAATAAACTAACTGACTCTTACCACTAAGGCTATCTTGACTTCTAGCATACATTAACCAGATGATAGCTTGTAACAATTCCCGGCGCTGACTTCAACTCCGACTCTGGAACAATTGCTGAACACTAGAATCACTCAACCTCTCCATCGCGACTCTCAGTCTGAGTTTATATATTTCCTAACTCTCCTGCTTCACTTCATTTCTACCTGCTTTCGCTTTACATGATAATGTTTCATTTTTGGCTGGGCAAAGGTTGTTTAGCAAAAGCAATCAATGTTAATTAAAAGTCCCCAAGGTTAGTGAAGAGAAAACCACGAATAGCCCAATGTCACAATGTTAGTTAACTGAAGGTTTGAAGATTTTTTGTGTTTTTTCAATTGAGCTTGTATTCTGTTTTCATCCTTTTTCTTTTATTTAATGTTTATTATTTTGCAAGGATTTTTTTCTAGGTGTTAAAAAGTGTAGTTGGCTGAAGTTTTGAAAATATGCTAATTGAAGAATGCACATATTTGATGGAGAATAAATTTTAAAAATCTGAATTTCATATGAAAAATAAGTTTTTTAAACTAAACTGTTTAATAATTAATGGTAAATGTTTAATTAATACAAAATAAGGCATAATGTAGTGTTAATTCCTAAGGGAAGACTAACTACCCTACAAAACCTGCTTGGAATGATTTTGTATGTTATTGATATATGCAGAAGATGACTGATTAGTCTCTACTCTTTCTGAGATAGATTTAAACAGCTTTTGAGGTGTTGAAGACTATGCTTCTTTAAAAATGTTATCAGTAAAATACGAAATAAAAATATGTCAAATGTGATAAAAATGAGAATTTTCAATCTTATAATAATGACTGCATGTAAAATTCTCTCTCTCAATTGGTTTCATCAAGGAGGGAAAAAGTTATGGATGGAGAATATCTGATGTTTGATGTTCATTATGAAAATAATACTTATAGATAAAACAAAATCTTTGATAGTAATCTATTTTTATTTCAAAATATTTAATTATTGATTTTGAATAAATAATGTTTAAATCTATGGATAAAGTATACAATGAACACAATATACATTATATGATAATAAATAATGAAATATAGTTTTTTAAAGGTACAAGGCTTTAAAAAAAATGTCATTTTTAAAATATAATTTTTGAAAAATAGAAGAAAGGTGTCTGTTTTCCAAGAATTGCTGTCTAATTCATTTGGTCCAATTGCACTTATATTAAATTGTAATACTCATCCAATCATATTGGAAATACAAATGTATTTATTTGTAAATGATAAATGTTATTTGATGGATATTTTGCAATAAATCTGAGTTTTTCATGCATTTGTAAAACCTTTTTAAATGCATAATTATTCCTCGAATTTTAAAATTAATCTATTAATCACAAAAAATAAAAATTCATGTTCACCTTCTCTCTCTGCATGAACAAACACGCACGTTTATGTATTTAGGATTAGACCTCTTCCTTCTCTTAAAAGTTTGATAATTATAACTAATTACCTTATTATGTTATATTTAATGTGTTTAATTACATTCTTTACCTTCAAAATCATCTCAATGGAGCTTTTATAAACCAGTATTTTGGTTACATTTTGCTAAACTATTGAAATGTGAGATTTCAAATGAAATGTAATTATTAAATTCTGATTACAAATGAAATATAATTATTAAATTCTGTCTGTGAATTAAAAACTCAAATTCTAGTAAAGAAGATAAATAGTTATTGCTTTTTTTCTCTCTCACTTGTCCTTGATTTAAAAAAACTTTTTTGGTGTAGTTTCTTGGATTCTGTATGTATATGGCAACAGTATTAGTATTGTAGACTTGATGATTGAATGTTATGTTTCATGTATATTTCAAATTAAATTATAAAAGTGAAAAAATTGAATCTGATGTCTGTATGCTAGACATTCTATTTCTTTAATTTTTTATACCTCAGATTAAATTGAATAGGATATTATGAATAGTAGAAATAATTATTTTAAAATCTCTTATTTTAGTAAATACTAATTGCATGAATACTCTTGTGAGATAACTTTATGAAGTTTTTATATCTACCTAGTTAATTAGGAATATTTTAAAGAAACAGCTGTTTGTGTGAGTTTAAATTCTTAAAAAATATTTTACTGTATTGATAATAAATAATATTATGATAACAAAAATCATATTTTTTTTGTTAAAATCATAATGTTATTGACACATTTTAATAGCATTTAACTCTACTTGCATTTGGATTTCATTCAGTGAGCCTTCTGTCTACACATTTACCATTTCCTACTGAATGTTTTTTTTTTTTAACATTTTGCATGTTGAAAAGGTGTTTATATGCTTCTTTTCAAATCTTATTCTCAAACAAAATTGTGTTCTTTCTGTGAGAACATATTTGTCCTTCCTCTCAATTTTTTGCACCCAACTCTTTCTTAGATCTAAAATAATCTCTCAATTTAATATCTCAGTTTTAGACATGAGAAATTAAATTTTTAGATGAAATGTAATTATATATGCTATTTTTACTCTTTTGTTACTCAGTCTTTTAACCTGCTTAAGATATCTTCAATAATCCTTTTAAAATTATTCTAAGAAATGCTTATCCTCACGCAAAATAACTTTAAAAGAGTGGTAAAGGAATTCATGAATAACATTTAATCATTCTCAAATAATGTCAAAATTAATATTATAGTGATTTCACACATGGGGAAAATGCATTCAAAAGTAAGAAAGAAGCAGATGAACGTATATAGTTTTTTTGTTATGCATATCTCAGGAAAATTACTTCATTTGCTTTTAATGCATAAACCTATTGTATAATTATTGTAATAAAATAGCTCATACTATTAAGCTTGTCCTTATAAGATAATCAGTTTTCTAATAAAATCAATAGCATGGGTAATGCTATAGTATTCATGAGAACATTAACTCTTTTCACAATAGCAGTGACACACACTGATTTCTTTTATGGGGGGGGGGTTATGTTTTAAAAAACGTGTAGATGAAAATGTAGAGGTAAACAAAGTATTACATTATAAATTTAAGGACTTTTTTTTCAGTCTGCTGGTTTATAGGAAGGGTTTTACCCTCCCTTTGTAAATGCCACTGCTTAATAGTAAAGTTTAATATATATTTTGACACAGAGAAGAAATCCAGAACACTCTCTAAAAAAAAGGCTTCGTCGAACTTTTATATGTAAGGTTTCTCTCTATATATGATTATGATCAGAACTATGAGAGAAATTGTGTCCACATAGATCAATTATTCAAAGCAACTGCTGTTCTGTAAAGCCAATTTATGATTGTTATTGAAAGATCTCCTTCTCCCCAAAAAGTTCCAGAAGGTTTTCAGAGTTTCAGCTTATGGTCAAATTTTTTGCTACAAGCCCCTATATCTTCTTAGTCTCCACATTTTTTAATAGTTTGTAAATGCATAAAGATGTATATATAGTTGATTTGTGTGTTTTAAACAAAAGCATGTTTTACTATTTTCAACTCTTCAAGTATATTTTAAAACTTAAAAATTTGTTATAGCTATCTCAAAATTCATTGTCCTCATTTCATTACCGATTATACTCACCATTGGGTAAATTTTTAAATAATTTTAATAATGATTTATTATAAATAAAACTATTAGAATTAAAATACTATTAGTTTATACCACACAGTATTATTAGTATTCTCATAATAAATAATAAATGTTAGTTTTCAGAAGCTCAGTTTTTTACAGACATGATCCTTTTGATGAATAAAGATTTCAAATATTTTCTTTTCTGAACTGTGCATTATAATGAAGGTCTTATCTGTGTGTGTATCAACTACATAATGTCATATATAACATATAGTTATATCTATTGTAGCTGCTGTAATATTCCCATAAGTATTAGACTTTGAATTCTTAATTTGTATTAAGCTAATATTTCTATAGCTGATAAATAATTTAAAGTGAGTGCTTAGAACTCTTAGAAATCAGACTAATTTCATTTGTATGTTTCATATAGTATAATTGCATGTTGTTTAGGGAAATTTCTCTATGAGTTTGATGTTTTTCCAAATATTACAGTTTCTTTCAGGTAGTTATATCTTTACTTGTTTTTGATGGGATAATTTACAACTGCATTTTAAAGCAATATGACATCTTTGTTGAAACAGGTGTTGTTCATTAATTATGCATATTATAGATTATTTTAATACTGTATATAGTCTCTGTAAGTAATGATAATGGCATTTTTAATATGCTTAGAGAAATTAAAGTTCTAAGAGCTTATATAATCTATACTCATAACCATCTTGTTCCAAGATTCTCACAATAAAACAATTCTTCCACCAACATTAGTCATCCTCAAGGAAGATTTGTAATCCAAAATTTTCATTACTATATTTTATTTATATGCTCTTTTAATAAACTGCTGTAATGTACAAAAATTTAACTAATCATAGAAATGAGTTTCATTTATAAGTTTAACTAAAATAATTAATCTTAAATTACATTTCAGCTGACCTACCTGTGTGGAATTTCAATAGAAAACTATATCTTTAAAATTTCTTTCATCATTTCTAAAATCTCTATAATATTGCAAATGCTACTAATAATTTCGAGGCAGTTACATTGTCTACAGTTATTTCTAATTTTATGTTTCTTGTATGACTTGAATTAAAAGTGAAACTACCAATTTTCATCAATTTCTGCTGAATACTGTGGATTTATAGATTTCAAGTCTAATGTTTCATGTTTTCTAATTTAATGACAAAACAATAAAAATAGGAATTTATGAGTATGTAAAACACAGGAAAATATGTATTCTTAAATGAAGAAAATTAGTCCTCTAAAGTTAAAAAAAAGTTTTCATAATGGTGTATGCAACGTAACTATATGCAAAATAAAACAAATATAAAAAATGTCATGAATTAAATTTGAAAGCAATGAATCAATATCAAATATTTTTTTTTTTTTTTTTTTTTATCAAGTATATATATGAATTTCAACCCTAAACCCATCAAATTTTCCTAAAGGTGACAATTTTTACCATACATACAAGTTAATTATAACTTATTAATTAAAATCATTTCAAATTTTGAAAGAGACTTGAAGTATAACAATTTCTTAAAAACCAACTTCTCTCTGTTCTTAACCCTTTAAGTCAAACATAATTATTCTTTTTAATTAAAGAAATTCATGATTTGCTGGAGATAATTTCTCTGAGTGTCTTTTATTTTACTTGCAATTTTTATTTACGGTATTTGGAATTTAAGATTCATTGGTAATTAAGAAATAAAACACAATATTTTTTTGAGAAGAGTATTTTTTTTTAAAAAACTTGTGAGTCAGTTTATCTTATTTAAACAAGTCCAGACTTTTGGGGAAGAGGGGCTAAGGAAAGAAAGTAATAAATATAATTTTGTGGTGAAAGTAAATTCAATTAATATTTATGCATCTTAATTAATAAAAGCAAGAAAATTATTTCAATGATTAAATTTATTTGTTTATTGATATGTTTTCACTTTATATACTTAACTAATAAAAAACAGAAATGCAAAATTGTTATACTTTTCAGATATTACTTGTAACCATCTGAGAAGAAAAACTGGGCTATTCAGTAAATTGCTATCTATACACTAGCCCAAAAATAATCAATGTCTGAAGCACTGGAATTTAATTAAATTAAAAAATACTGCATCTCCGTTTATTAACTACATATATGATCCGAAAAATGTGCATATTATAATTTTGTGTGTACAAAAAATAAATTGTTTTTATGTTTAAAAAATATTTTATACTTTTTATTTTAGGGGAGGTTTGGTGTTGGATTGATGCTGTGTTTTTGTACTTAAAGTTTGTTTAACTTTTGAGTTGAGATATGACTGAAAGCGATTCTAGAGTTGTTGTCAACAATCACCAACCACCAAAAAAAGATGTTGTTTGTGTAATTGATTTGGTAAATCTCATTTCTTTTCTTAAACTTTTTTTTACTTCAGATTTTATATTTTCTTTGACATTACTTGACTTGTGGCTTGTTAACATGTATTTAACCTTTTTTTTTAAAAATGTTATAATTTCACATATTTATTTTTTATTGGATCAGGCATTTTAATTTTGAAATATTTGATAAAGCTTCATATGATGAAATTCTTGTTTAATTTATTATTAGATTTATTTATTGGCCCTTGTGGCAGACCTAGTAAAGAAAAATTCGTCCAACTGTATCTCATGCGTGTCGTAAGAGGCGACTAAAAGGGGTACCCAGTGTCGGGGGTATAACTTGGCACCTTGCCCCTCGGCATTATATCAAGGGACTGGCCCTCCTCATTGAGGGGATCTTACAGGCTTGCTTTCTTTAAGTAGGTATGAGGATCATAACCCCGAGGCCTCCTAGTGATAATTTTCTTTCCCATGTGGTTTACTGTCTTTGGTAAACTCGGGTGATGTGTCCCTGGGATACCCTAGCCATCAATCTTTATTTTCAACTCTCCTATTAACCAATTATCCAATTTATCTTTTTTCAATTTTTTCACATGTCTATTTCAACAACTTTACACTCACTCACTAACTTTGTGTGGAGCAGCATGGCTACTTCTGGCTTTAGTACCTGTAAAAAATACTACCATTCATTTATTCAAATGTCTAGATGACAGTTACACCGTGTTTGGTGCAGCATAGCCACATCTGGCTCTTGGGCCATTAAATTCCATCATCGCATCACAGATTTATTTATAACCATATTGGTTTGACATTGTTTGGATTAACATGTAAAGATTAACTTCTTAACGGGTAAATCATTGAAAATTTTCAGATAAGCAAGTGAAATACATAAAATATAGTTAATATATAATATATAGTTGATATATAAAAATTTTATTCAAAAGTTTAAAAAATTGTGAAAGTTATGTTGAAGGGGGGTGCAGGCATTGATGTACAATTAAATATTTTGAGATCTGATTTACCTAGCAATATGTTTTTAAACAATGTAAATATTTTTAATTGTTTTTAAAGACTGATGATACCATATTAAAAAAGAATTGAAATGATTTTTTTTATGTTTATCAAATTTTTTTAAACAAAATCAAGCATGTGAGTCCCTCCTCCCTAGTATAGAATCCATTATCTATAGGTTGAGATAACATATAACTCATTATTATGTTTTTCGTTATAGTTTAACTATACTGTAACTTAAAGTTGTCTGTATTAGTATGGTCTGCTGTTGTTTCAGTTGAATATCTGTTTAAACCACAAGAGCATTTTAAAATTAATACCTGAGATATCTTTGAAAATGTAATTGTATCATTTTTTTTACAAATTAAAATAAAATAAGGCCAAAATTATACGAAATACCCTAGCTTCTAAAACTTAAAAACATTTCAGAAAATGTGCAATCATTTCACTAAAAATAAATAACAATTACACAGTGTGCATAAAAATGCATTAATTTGCGTTTCAAATACAAATTAATGGAACTGCTATACTTTTGAACCCATGGCCAAGAAAATGCTGTAATAGCTTCTACAGTTTTTTTGGTAGTGTAAACTGCGTAGTGAAATTTAAAGATTGACATTTTTCAAATATTACTATTTGATATAATTTATCTGAAGAATTACAATGGCATTTTATTGTGTAAATAAATGCACATAAGAGTCAATCCTATGCAGTAAGATGTTTGAGTGAGCCTATCTGTGATTCATAGACTGTGAACTGCATTTCGAAAAATAGAATAAGCTTGCAGAAGGTATGTTCGAGAATGATATAGAGCTACTAGTGCCACAGATGCCTGCTATTAGCAGGAAGGAAGTGAAGGAACACTGCGTCAAACCTCCTCAGATATTTTC
Source organism: Nephila pilipes (assembly GCA_019974015.1). NCBI lineage: Eukaryota > Metazoa > Arthropoda > Arachnida > Araneae > Nephilidae > Nephila > Nephila pilipes. The sequence continues at coordinate 944,545 of BMAW01002945.1, forward strand.
TTGTTGTAGACACTGAATGACTGGTATCTGGATCAACTGTGCAGAAGGTTTTCAGAAGGAGAGTTGTATGCAAGACATATCCAGCATTGTGTGTATCCTTACACAGAAATGAATGATTTAATTAGGAAGTTGCATTTGTCAATTTGGAATGTAAATCAATTAGGAGAATGGATGATCCTTACTGATAAGTCCAAATTTTGTTAGCAAATTGTCCCAAGACAATTGTTGATCTTTATGAGCCAAGAATCTGCTATTATCCTAGAGAGATTTGGATAGACAGGGGATGACAGATTTGGTGAGTGTAAGGGTATATGTATTGGCAGGTATCTTTTTGGATGGCTATGCTGTTTGTATATCATTCCAATTGGCACTGTTAAGGCTCAGTTACATAGAAACAACATTCTTGATCCAGTTTTTTGTCCTTAAACAGGTGCAGGGGATAACTTTCATCCTACAAGACTACACAGAGTTTAGTTGAAGGAATTACTTTGTGGAGGAGACTATTGTGTTAATGGGTTAGCTACTACGTTCTCCTGGCTTAAACCCGACTGATCATATTTCTGATGCTATAGGGAGACATGTTACTGCATTTGCTTCCCCTCCCAAACAACTTTTCGAGATCTTTTGAATTACCTTCACAAAGAAAACAGTGAGTTTTGCCTTCAGCTCAGTGCATAAATACATTATTTTGAGCATGGAACATTACTATTGTGCCTTTATAGATCTTGGAGATGTTCACATTCCATTTTGAAGCTGGAATTGTATTGAACTGTGATACTGTGTTTTGGTGTGTTTGATTTTTTGTATTTTTAGGAGAGACAATAAGTGTATTATATTTTTTTGTATGTATGTATTTCTGATTTGTGAAGCTTTTTAAAAAATGTATTTGCCTAATTTTATTAACATTCCATTGAATAAAACATTCTCAATCACAATTTCTCAGATTGTTCCTTAATTTTTGTTAATCAGTGAATAATATAACAGAACCATTGGTTTTTTTCATTTGCATGTGATAATAAAATGATATATTTTGTTTAGTTAATTATTTAGACTTTTAATAATTATTTATAATTTAAAAATTATATTAATAAATTTTTGCAGCGTTTCTTAGTAAATTTGGGGAAGTTGTTCCATTGGTATGTCCTTGTGTTATTTTGAAACTAATCTGTTTCAATTATTTAAATATTTTGAAAGATAGAAAACTTGAAGCAATTTTAAAAAGTTACTATTTTTGCATGTCTTTTATAATCAATATGAAAATTTAGTTTGTATGTTTTTTTGTGACTGTTGTTTCTCGTATTTTATGGTGGTTGTAGTACCTAGTAATCATGGACGTCAAGTCCTGGCCAGCATTATTTTCATCAGGTTGTGGGTTCGAACTTTGATGCCACGAAAGACTCGCTGTGCAGCATGTTAAGTCTATCGAGGTCACAAATCCTCCTGTTGGTGTGAAGTGTAAGTTTGGAGAGGGATGTGCCAGCTTGAGTGTCGACTTTGTCACTTGACTGAGGTTCAAGATTAAAAATTACAGTAGCCCTTGTATTACTTCTCAGTGCAATGTTAATAAACAATCTGTCTATCTCATATTTTATGTATGGTATTGGAAAATGAAATTCCCCCATTGGTTTAAAAAAAAGCATCTATCCAACTTTTCTTAAGCATTTTATTTTTTGAAAGAAAGAGAAACAATAATATATTGGGAAAAACTGCTTTTAATTACTTTAATTGTCTTGTATTAAAATTACATTTGTGACTGATTTCATTTTAATAAATAAATTGTAGATTTATATGAATGTACAGAAAAACCATCTGAAATACAAATTGCATTAATATTTTACTGATAATTAATATATTAGATGTTTTGTAAAAAAGATAAAATACTTTTATACTAATAGACTATTCCCGAACGCCGTGCACAAAGAGTGAAAGCATATGAGGAAATTGAAAAGGCATGCCTTGCAGTTGGTGCTGTTTTTCATCATGTTCAGTTTGAAAAGTTGGATTTTGGTGAAATGAATGTTTTGGATCTATTTTATAATGCAGATGTAGCAATTGTGGATCTCTCAATATTGGTGGGTAAACATTTTATATTTTGAATTTTATAATGTTTTAAAATTTTATAATTTTTTGTATTAATGTGTCAATCATTAATTTCTAGGATCAACAAAGTCCATTATTTTACAGACTTGGTGTGCGTGAAAGTTTTGGAATGAAACAAAACATTCTATTATATAACGATTTTGACCCAGCCTCTACAGTTCCTTTAAAAGTATGTGGATATTTTTGATTTATTAGCATATTCGCTGTAATAATGTATGTTAAGTATGATCTTGGAATTCTAAATTGATTAACATATTAAATATTCCAATCAGAATTAGTGCTCTACTGATTCTTACAAACATGAATAGCAAATGATGGGGAAAAAACCCTCACTTTTATGAATTACATAAATAGTGTGTGTTTTAGAAGAGTACTGCAGGGCCGCGGTAGCCTAGTAGTCAAGGTCCTGGACTAGCGGCCGGCGGTTTTTGTTCAATAGCGGTTTCGATCCTTGGCCGCCAAAGACCAGTCGTGTAGCCGGGGCTGATGCACGTTAAATCTGTTCGGGGCCCAAAGTCCTCCCATTGGCTTGGTGTGGATGTTAGGAGAGGGGGTGCCAGCTCAGGTGTTGTCCTCGTCACTTGACCGTGGTTCAAAATTACGAGGTCCGTCACCAATAGCCCTCATGTTGCTTCTAGTGCAACGTTAATAAAAACTAAACTAAACTAAAAAACTAAAGAAGAGTACTGCATAGAGATATTCTAAAGCAAAAGAAGTTTAATTTTGTGTGTTTAATATACATTGCATTTTACATTATTTTCCTATTTTATTTCTTTTTATTATATTTAAATTTTGTTTAGATGAAAGAGTATCATATATTACTAACAGATATAACCCCTCTTAATTTAGTACTAAATATGTAGGTGCTGCAAAAATTTTAAATGAGAAGATTAAGAAAGGTTTTAAATGATTAGTTGAAATAGGCATTTTTAAAAAAATGATTTATATTATAATGAATTAAATAAAATTTGGATATTTCTTTATAAATAACAAAATTATAAGTTGCTACTTCTGTATGTCTTAATGCATTTTGTGGTGTCATTCAAACTTTTATTTGATCAATAGGATTCTAAAAATTCTATACCAAAAAAACCTGTTCCTAGTTGTTCATGGGTATAACTCTTACACAACTCATTTCATATAATATCCACAAGAATGACAATATCTACTACTACTGCGATGCACAAACATCTTCACAGTTTATTCCATACTACCCTTTGTGTCTTCCTATTAACCATTTACACAAAAGGGTCTATTTATATAGACTAAGCAACACCTACACCAGACAACACTTTACAAGTTTATTTTGGGGAGTACTTCAGGTCATATGTTGATTAATAGAGAGCAAGGTAGCAGATAACCAATCTTAACATTGTTGAAAGACATAGTTATAGTGGTGGTGAAAACATTTTTTTCGGTTGGAATCTCTCACTAACCAGCATGTGCTGTGTAAAAGAACTTGTACTACTGTGAAATATTGGAACAAGATACTTACTCCATTTGTCCCATCATGTGCTGGTGGTGCCATTGGGGCTGAATTCACTCAAATGGTTAATGTCCGATTTCATCAAGCTAGGCTTATTGTTATGTTTCTTGAGAATCAAGGTTTGGAGTGAATGGAGCTCCATCTCGGGACATAATCTGATCAAGCATCTTTGGGACAACCTCGGCAGACAGGTGACTACTTTTAAGTCTGTATCCAGGAATGTTAAATTAGCTGAAACAAAGGTTGCTCCATGGATTGGTGTTATTCGGTGCCTAACAACTTTATTGACTGTATAGAAAGTTGATGTTGCTATTGTGTTTCAAGTAAAAGGGGACTCATTATTTATTAAAAACCTATTTATAATTTTATTCAATCTTTTACATCTTTGATTTATTATTATTATTATTATTATTTTTATCAAACAATGGACTTTAGTTGTAAAGGCAAAGTCCAGATTTTTTAATCATATTGAATGCTAAAAATACATAAAATTAAATTTATAACTGTTTAAAATACATTTATTCCAAATTTCATGTTTTTATGTTCCTTTATTTCCAAATTAGACTTTAAAGACGATGTATCATAACTTAAGGAGGCCTTTGTATTAGATAATATGCCATGTAATGTATTATTTACTCACAAATATTTGGTTTTGTATCCTATCCCTTAGAATTAGTTTTTAACTGATATTCCCTATACAATTTTACATTTTTCTTTGCTGACACTAGTATTTAGGAATAACATTTAAAAAATGTTCGTGTTACAAATTTTTAATTTTAAAATCTAAATCTAAGCTCTTGATTTTAACTGTTAATTTAAGGGTTTTTTTAAAGATTATATTGATTCTGTCTTATTATATATAAATATTTAATTTGAAATATAACAAGCTTATTTGTTCATTTTTTTTTAAAGAAAATCATTGTAATGTTAAGGAATTGTAATGTACTATTGTAGGTTAATCTTGCACAAAAAATACCTACAGAATTATTTGAAAAACCTCTCAACTTGAATATGCAATCTCTTACATATAGAAAAAAAAATAATATGGAATATAATATATTTCAAAATTCATGATTTTATTGAATATGTATGCTTTGAATTTTAGTACCCATGCAGGTATCATTTATTGATGTATTTCATATTTCTTTGAAATTTGATGTCACTCTATTTTTGTAAGTTTTGTTTAATAGTTATCACGTAAAAAATATTTTATACGATTTATTAAGGTTAACTTCTTACTTGCTTTACTTTTTAAGATATAATTATTTTTTGATGAGTGAACTAATAAGTTAATTAGGTTTTTAATGAATTTATTTATAGTTGTCATGCGGAAGCTACACATTATTGTCATATAAGTTAAATGACAATGGGCAGTGTGTTTTAACAGATCCATCAGGTGTGAGACATCTTCCAGGAGAATTAGCTGAATCCAAAATTTTGCTTAGTTATCGCTTGAAGAAATTATTGCAAGAAGTTGAAATTCAATCAAAGTAAGAATGTAGAATTTTTTATTAGTTGGTTTATTTTGTGAATGACAGGTTTTGTTAGTAATTAAAAATGTTGTAATATATTTGTAATCTATTTTATGGGAAAAAAAGTAAGCAATTACAAAGCTGGATAAATAATTATAAATGAAAGTCATATATAATTCTGTAAAATTTTAATACTGAAACTATAGAGAAACATTCTTTTATTCAAGATATCATTAAAACAAAAATATCATTTAAACAGGAGTTTTGTTACTAGGTAAATAAGTTGAGACAATCTTGATTTCTTTTCTCCCAGTGTGAAAAGCTTTATAGATATTTTACATGAAATATGTTTTTAATATTCTCTTTAAAATCATTAATTTGCATACAAATTTATTCTTGCAAAAAAAAAAAAAAATGTGCTTCTGAAAATAGGAATTCCAATTTTTAATATGCATTTAATATCTATTGAATTTGTTAATTCTGTTTGGTCTTTTGATGAATTTATTGTTCAAATGTATTTCTTTATTATATATATATATGATATGAAGTTCAAAGGTAATAAACAAAATGCTTGTGGGTTTTAAGTTATTTTTTTCTTATTTTGTGTTTTTCTTTGTTACAGTTAAATTAAAGCACTAGTTGAAAAAAAAAATAATCTTAGAAATGCTCTCAAATTTTTAAAAAGATAATTTGCCAGATGTTTTTCTTATCTGAAGTTTTTAATCCATCGTGAAGATACCAATTATTTGGCCCTTTTTTTTTTTTTTTTAAAAAAGCTTTGTGATTTTTATGCTTAAAAATTTCAGTAATCTTTTTACTTTGTGTGTAAAAAGGGCAATGCATATACATTTTTAATATGGATGATGAGTAGTTTGTTAGATATTATTGAAATTATTTCAGGATATTCTATTGACGTAATCACTCTCGGTATTAGCATACATTTTCTGTTCAATTCTTTCTTCTTTGTTAAATTCATTTCTGAAAATAAAGGTGTCACTATGAAAAATTCTTTAAATGAACAAATCTTGTTTTATACATAGGGAAGTATGTCCTAATATAAGTTTTATTTCAAACAATTGTGGTTAGCGGCTATATGTATTAAGAATATCTTCTTTTTAGAGCCCATATGAAGGAAAAGTTTCTTGCTGATTTACGTAAAGCTAGAGAAACATACTCTGGAGATGAATTAGCTGAGGTTAGAAATTTATTTTAAAATTTTGTTAGCAAAATTATCTTTTGTTTATAAATTGTAATTTGTAGTTTTGTATATTATGCAATACTTATTTGGTATTACAGCAGGATTTTGAAACATAATATTTAGTATTTATGTTTAAAAAAATAGAAACATTCATGAACAGTGTTTCTGTTTTTTTTTTTTTTTTTTTTTTTTTTGTGAATGATAATTATAATTAATTTCATTTATAAAATAAATCAAATATTTTTTTCCCTTTCTAGGTTTTAAAGAAAATGCGTAAGCGTTTGGATGATCCCAATATCATATCTGGAGATGTGGTTCTAAATATGCTGATATCTTTTAGAGAAATTCAGGTTATTGAACACTTTGTATAAATGTATTTTAAAATATATTTCAGTTTAATAAGTTAGAATGTTAGATGATTTATCATTCTCTTAGAAATTCAAATTTGCAATATAGGAAACTATACAATTTAAATTTTGGTAGATATTTGTGTTTCCAATTATTATTTTTTTGATATTTCTCCCTAACTAAGGCATAGAAAGGATGTTCTCAGAAATCTCAGATTGAAATTTTCAGAGAGACTGTTTGAGTGACATTTGTGTCTCTAATAACTTTCTTTTTTTCACCATTTTATTTTTAGTACTTAAGTTGTCATGATGGGAAAAAAATCAACTTTCAAATCCATTGTTTGGCTTATTCATTTGGTGTTGGCATTTTTGCTTTTTCAATTGCATAAATTTCTTATGCAAATTTTCTATTAAACTCTACAAAGAAGGGAATCTCTGGAAAATATATTAAGAGCAATTGTGTATTCGAAACTCTAGAATTCATGAATAAAATTTAATGTCTAGAGGTAAATGAATTATATATATAAATAATTGTGAAAACCTTTGACATGAAGAAGCAAATGGTATCAGCTTTAGGTAGTTCACTGTAATTGGTATAAAGCAGAGTGCCATAACCTAACTGAAAAGTAATTTAATTCTCTTATGATTTATGCTTTATATTTTTATTTAATTACTAATAAATATTGTTAGAGCAGTGTGGCACTATTTCCCAAATTCATTTATAGTGATGTGTAGTAGACTTTACTCTTAAGCATTATAAGGAACATTCAATGAATGATTGAATGTATTTCTATAAATTTGAATGGTATTAAAACAAAGTAGACAGAAAAATATGTAGGGAATAAAAAAATTATTTTTACCGAAAGAAGCAATTTTTGGATATCTACATGGGAAATCAGATTTTAAATAAATTCTACTTTTTTCATAGTGAAAAAATCTCATTTTCAAATGGCTATTGTTGAAAAATTTGTCTTATGGTCTCACGTTTTTTAAATAATTTCCTCTAACAAAAAAGGTAATAGAAAAGTAAGAACATTGCTCAAAATGCAACTAAGTATGTATGTGGAATTTGATCTAGATAACATGCAAAAATACTTCATTAATCTACAACAGCAAGGAAAAATCACATAGTCAAATCATCAAATACATTTTATTTTTAGAGGTGATTAATTTTATCACATTACTTGCAGGTTGAAATCTGTTTAGTAGTATCATGTAGAACAATGTGTGCTTATAATGCACTCTGCATATTGTATCATTTCAGAATGTCTAATTTCCTTCCGATTTTAAATTTTTATGCGAATGTATATATATATATATATATATATATATATAAGCGAAATACCACTGACTGACTCATCATGAGATCTCAAAGACTATACAACCGATTGACTTGAAATTTAGTACAGTTACTCATTTTCTTATCCAAAATGTAATTTTCATCCGTTAATCTTTTCTTATCCATCGGTTATGTCATTTTTGGCGACTTTATCGCCAAACGGAATATATTTTTTTATATGTATACTGTGTATTGCTACCAATTAAGTATACTTGGTGAGATTTGCGCATGCGAAATGGAAAAATACCAAATAATTTAATATTGAGGCGCTGATGGAGGATTGACAAGATTTTGGCGAAGAAGCTCTATATGCGAAATTTCGTGCATGTCAAAAATAGGAAACATACATTTTTAGCAATAGAAATAAATGAGTTTGGAATCCCATGGTTGGTGAAAATGTAATTTAGCTCCAAAACTTAGCAGGATTTTGAAAAATACTAAAATGGTGACTTCTTACGAGTAGCGCACACGCAAGACAATCCGCTGAGTGGGATGCATTGTAGGTTTATCATTTATTATGTAAATGTTGAGCCCCGAAATTCCTACATTTAGAGATTTATCTCCAAATATCTTCCACCGCCAAGTCAACGCATTTCAAAGACCTTGCATTGTGAATTTTAAAAAGCTATATTATGGTAACTCCAGCTGATTTCCTCCCGCTTTGCTGAGCAAACGATAATTTTTTATTGTTGTGGAACCTAGACGTAAGTTTTAAATTTATGAGAAAAGTATTTTATTATTAATAATGATTGATAAATTACATTTGTAAATCCAAACGCAATCTTACGAAGATATTGAAGTTGGCTTTTAACAAATGAATAATAACAGTATGTTATTCATGTCATTGATAAAAAAAAAATAAGTAACTGTCAAAATATTTATTTTGATGTACGCATTAGCTGTAACCTAATGTAAATATTATGCAAAAGTTTTCTTTCTGTATTTTCGCAATTTTTAGTTTTTGGTTTCTAGGAAATAAAACGTTTTTGATTTTTTAAAATGGCTGGATATTTTATCGTTTTCAGAATTCAGAATTATTTTTAATGCTATGATTTTTAAGAGCTATTGTCTATTCAATTACAGTTCCAGTTATGCTGCTAGTGTAAGAGTTATCCCTTTGCAAAAAGGATAACATAATATGGGTGACTTTTTTGCTAAAATTCTTTATTATACTTTATTCTTTTGTTAGTATTTTTTGTTGAATTTTTAAATAATTTGATTTTAAAAAATTAATTTCGGTTATATTTTTCAACTTGAAAAGTATTTCATTGTAAGTTAATACAAATTGATTTTTCGTATTTACTTTTCAGTTATAGTTTTTAATAATGGATGTTGAATATATTTGGATAGATGGCATACTTACTCCTTTCAAAGTTTTTAAAATTCTTGGCGGCGGAGCATGTTTATTTTTCTTATATTTAACTATTTCTAAAATTAGAATAAGATAAAATAATAATGAATGTAATAATTCATTATTACATTCATTATTATTAATAATTAAAATAAATAATTAAAATCAATAAATTGATATAATAAAAAATAAAAATGTAATTGTCATTCTCAAAAATTGCCATGCATACAAAATAAAAGACAATAGAAATGTAATACACAAAAAAAATTAATTCAATAAGTTTAAAGAATAAAAAATATATATATATAACTGTATTTTTATTTTTATGTTGGCAATTTTTACATGGTATAGGCCTACTGGGGGACCCACCATGTAGAATAATGGGAACGCATCGCACTGCACAGTACCTCATGGGTGATGCGGAATTAAGTTCAACGACAGATTTACTGACTAAATTACATTTTCATTGATAAACTTTTAACAATTAAATACTTTTTTCATATATTTGAAAGTCGTGGATAACCATTATTACAGACAATCAATTTCTTAAAATTTTAAATTCAGATTATAAATATCGTTTAAAAATTGAAAATTTTCTCGATATTTTATGTATAGGTTCCAAAATTTAATATTAGCGTCTCCCCGGCGGAGTGGGCAGGTATCAACTAGTCTATATATATATATATATAAGCGAAATACCACTGACTGACTCATCACGAGATCTCGAAGACTATACAACCGATTGACTTGAAATTTAGCATACTTACTCATTTTGCGATGTAGACGCTCACTAAGAACGGATTTTACGGCAGTCTTATTCAAAATGTAATTTTCATCCATTAATCTATTCTTTCTTATCCATCGGTTATGTTATTTTTGGCGACTTTATCGCCAAAAATTATATGACTGACGTCAAACTGAATATATTTTTTTATATGTACTGTGTATTATCACCAATTAAGTTTACTTGGTGAGATTTGCGCGTGCAAAATGAAAAAATATCCAAATAATTTAATATTGAAGCGCTGATGGTGGATTGGCAAGATTTTGGCGAAGGGGCTCTTTATGTGAAATTTCGTACATGTCGAAAATCAGAAACGTGCATATTTAGCGATAGAAATAAATGAGTTTAAAACCCCACGGTTGGTGAAAGTATACTTTAGAACTTCGCTACATGCATGAACGAACTCAAAGATGCTATGACATTTGGACAGCTGGACTTGCACGACTTTTTTAAGGATTGCAGTCACTTGCAATCCTAAATGGTCAGAAATCAAAGATGTCTTGAGGCAAGGACAAAAATCTTATGATAGACACGATGCCATTGTGAGGGTATTTCATTTGAAAGCTAAGCACATGATGAATCTTCTGACAAAACGTTGCATCTTTGGCAATACTAGGTGTAACATGTATACAGTGGAATGAATTTTATCCATATGATATATATATATATGGGGTAACATTTTACTAAAATTTTTTTATTTTTCTCATATATTTGCAAGTCGAGGATAACCATTATTACAGACGATCAATTTCTGAAAATTTTAAATTTTGATTATCATTAACGTTTCAAAAATTGAAATTTTTCTTGAGATCTATTAGATAGGTTCCAAAATATTATATTATCGTCTGTCCAGCGAAGTGGGTGGGTATCAGCTAGTATATATATATGCACACCCACCCACCCACCCACAACTGTGAAGCAGAAAATCTAAAGAATGAGTCATGTGAAAATGATATTTAAATATAAAATTGCTTTTCTAATAAATTTGTTTGGGGAGTTTACTTTTATGTGTTTTTCAAAATGTACTGTATAATTTTAATAGTTACAAAATAATATTATGTTATTGATTTCCAATCAAAATATGTAAAAAAGCTGTTAAATTATATTTTATAGAAAGAATTGGCAAAATCAAACAAGTTGGAATAAACTTTAGAAGTATTGGTATAAATGGTATAAAAAAGTCAAAATAACATACTGCATTGAAAATATGTCAAAGAATACATGTACAGTACTTAAAAGGAGGCAAAAAAAAAAAAAAAATTGAAAGTTATGCTATTTATGAATATTTTTTGTTTTCTAGGGAAGATGAAATGGAAAAAAGTTTGTACAGGAATAGCAAAATATTTAATCTCTGTTTTCTATGAATAGTCTTACAGAATTTTTTAAATTTTTTTCTGTCCCATCAAGAATATAAATTGAGCCAAAATTTATTTCATAAAATTTAAATCAACATCAGTTGTATTAAATAGAATTTTACCGTACATTGCTTTTTTCCTTTAAAAAATTTAATAAAAAAATATTGAAGTATTCTGAAAAGAATATCAATTTGTGAGATATTGACTATCTAACTTTATTTGGTTTAATTCTCACTAAATTACAGAAATCATTTAAGGTATTTCTGTATATGCATAAATTTACCTGCATCTTTTTTAATATGTATTTAATTATTTGCTGTTCATTTTTTTTTTTAATTTTAAACATTGATTTCTTCAATTGTAACTAAGTGATTTTAAATAAGTATGAAATTCTGGAAGTCATTTTGTGTTCAAGTAGCTTTTCATCTCTTAATTTTATTTCGTTTAAAATTTTATAGGATTATGATGAAATGGTTAAATTAGTTGATGATTTGATGACAATTCCAAATTTGAAATTCCCTTTCACCTGTGCCATTCAACATCAATATGCATTTGCATTGAATAGGTATGTTTTCTTTTTCTGGTGTTGTACATATTATATCAGAATTTTAAATTTTTAAGCTTTATATATTTTTATGTTAATTCAAAATTTCATTATTTATGTTATATATAAAAATGTTATGTATTTAAATGAATTTTTAAAATTTAATTTGTCATTTAGACAATTAAATTAAATGTTATTTTATAAGCTGGAAAATGCTAATTATTTTGGTAAAAAACACTAGTTTTTTTTTTTTTTTTTTTTTTTTAACTGAGTGAACAAAATTTACTTATTCTCTAATACATATTCTTTCTGTATTTAGCAGTTAATTTCATTAAATTTATTTTTAAATGATGTAGTAAAATATTTTTGGTGTGTGTGTAATTATGAAAGAATTGAGAAATAAATGTACTATCTGATATGATAAATGCTGAAAAAAGAATAAATGAAACCTTAATATAAAGATTCTTAATTTGTAGTGTTCGATATTCAGTAAAACATTATTAAATGCTTTTTACATACTTGTTTTAATGTAACAAATTATGAGTATATGTATTCATTTTATCTAACAGTTTCCTTGAAATGAATGTAATAAATTAATTTTTGGTTTATTATATCTACTCTGCTTTTCCATATAATTTATAAGTTTTTCAGCTGTTGCAAATATATGACGGACTATGTTTTGATTTACACCATGGTTTTGTTGTTCTAAAGTGGAAATTTGTTTTCCTTAATGTGTTAGTTAATAGTGTTGACTCTTTTGGAATATATAATGATCTAAGTGATCTCAGAGCTAATATTAGCAGTTGACAGTTCTCTGTTCATGGATACCGTCTCATGTCCCCCCTGCTCCCAACTTGTTCCAATGTTACACTCTGAACAATCGACAGGGCTTGGAACATGGCGTATCACCCAGCTATGATGATGATCACTCCCCTCACAAACTCACATAACTGTGTGAAATATCTTCTCACAGATCTACTTGGCATTCTTCATTTATTAAATCCTTGAGTCAAAATGAGATTGTTATATTTATGAATCTTTCACTATGTGCTGGTTTATATGACCATCTTTCTGATTGCAGTTTCTTTCTGCAGTCTGTTTATGCACATTGTCACTAAACTTGTAAAATTTTCATAAAGACATATTTTTTAAACTACTTTAAGTTTCAGGTTTGTAGCTTGCTTCCTACTGTGCACACTATTTTCAATATTCCTGAGTGTACACTAGAACTTGATGAAGTATTATGCTGCATTTAAATGTTCATATTTTAAAATGAAGCTTTTTTCTTTTTGCCCTTAAATACCCTGAAGGTTTTTTTTTTTTATGGTATCATTTTCATCCTGGTAAGGGAATTATTCTTATATGTAATGTAATAAATATTTCTTAGCCTTAAAGCATAATTGTATAATTAATTGTGAATAAATTTATATTGTTAAATTTAACATTATTGAAAAATAAGTGAAGGTGTTTCTGAAATGTTTATTTTATTTTTATCAGGCGAAATAAAGAAGGAGATAGGGAGAAAGCCTTAAATGTCGTTTTCAAGGCTTTGGAAAAGAAAGAAAATGAAGTTCCTGACATTCTTTGTCTTTGTGGTCGTATTTATAAAGACAAATTTGTAGAATCGAAGCACACTGACAAAGATAGTTTGGATAATGCTATTAAATGGTATGAATTATGATTACATATGCATGTGTGAAGCTTCTTTCGCATAAAACTTAATCATTAATTTCTCATTTATTATGCATGCAGCTTTTAGGCCTTTTTAAGTAAGTATTTTTTTTCTGAAGGTTTTATGGCTATTGTAATCACCATGCAGTTACTATGATCTGTAATATTTGTTATTTATAGGATTGACCATAGCCTAAGTTGATGAAAAATATGAATTTGCTCCCATAATTAAATAGTCTACATTCTGTAAAATATATGGGTTTTTTTTCATGCTAGTAATTTTAATTTTTATTGCTCTTTGATATTTTATATAATTTTTATGCATTTCTTGTTTTATAAATATGCTGATGAAAATTTAGTAGCTAATATTTTGTGTTTTTATTGTATTTTCTTGTTGTCCAATTTTAACTGCTGATATAATATATGATTAAAGAATTGTAATTAATTTTGTAACCATAAGATTTTGTAAACAATTTGTTTCAAATAAGACTTGACTGTGTGTAACCTGCAGAAGTAAATGCGAAAAAGATTACAACAATTTGAAATTGGTGTTCAATTTCCTGTTACTTTGACATGAAATAATTTTTGAAATTCTAAATCTTTATATTTGTTATGCTATATAGTAAGTGGAGATCTTTATAGTTTTGATGGTAGTGACTCTTAGACTGATCATATAAAAAAACACTTTGAATTGTCCAAATTAAGGATTTATGAATTGAATTTTGGCACTCCATTTGGACTATTTTATCATAAGGAAGTTTCCTTCTCTCTTGGTCTTAAAACTATAAAATGCTTATTAAGCATGATGCAGTATTTATGAAATTCCAACCTTCTGTACATACAATAAATACAGAACTGAAATATTTATGTCAAAATATAAATTTTTGAGAAGTGCAGTAATTATATAAATTTTACTTTAATTATTACATATGAATAAATGTATGAAATTAACATTTTTTAAAAAAGTTTCAAATTGCTCTTAAAATCTCTCTTATTTTGAAAATTTAAATAGCTGTGTTGTATTTTACTATAAAATGAAGACAATTTTGCCGTTATCAGTTTTTGAATTTCTTAAGAGTTGGAATTTCAAATCAAAATGCAAATAAAATTTCTACATATGTATAGAATGTCTGGAAATTATCTGGACGTTTTTATTGTAAGGGATGGAAAGAGGGAACCAAAATAAATTCTTTTGCAATAGAATTTGCATCCTGAAATATTGCATTTCAGTGTTGGTGGCCGAGAAGGATTTGAAAGGTGAAATTAAAGAAACAAGAGAGTGATCATCAACATGTTCACTAGCTTTACATTTACACTTGGACTTCTATCATTTTAAGTATGCAATTTCATATTCGGCAGCTATTTGTTCAGGAATCATGTGTACAACATTTAGGATAATTTTTCTTTCCAACCCCATTTATTTAAGGGATATCTGCGTATTTCTGCTTCCTGTATACTGTTGAAAGTTCCAGCTGGAAATGACATCTTATGCCACAGCAAGGTATTTTCAACTGACATGTATTGCGGCTGACGATTTTTGTTGAATCGTAGATTCAATACTTGATTCCACTAAAGGCCCACCATGTAGCATGTTAAATCTGACATGGCTCAAAGTCTTCCGATGGTGTGGTGTGGAAGTTAGGAGAGAGGGTTGCTTGCTCAGGTGTTGTCCTCGTCACTTGACTTAGGTACAAAATTACGAGGTTCGTTGCCATTAGCCCTCATCAATATTGCTATTACTGAACTAGAAATAAATTGGCTTTTATTAATACCATTAAAGAAAAATTAGCAACTTATTCTGATTTTTACAACTTACATTGGGTTTAGGCCCGTGTCAGAGATTATTATATCAAAACCGCTGATTCATTTGCAAAGCTCATTGTCACTGATGGTGATGGAATGAATATCCTTGTCCCTTGTTCTCATATAGTTATGATTTTGAAAAATAAGCTTCTTTCTGACTGGGAGGTCTGATGGTCAACTTGTAATACTGGTATTCAGTCCTATATTCTGAGACCAAATCTGAGTTTTTATACAAATTCTGGTTTTATTACTCACTTCTCAACTGGTGATGGTCTCTTCATTTCTTATTTAAATAATTTTAATTTGAAAAATACAAATTTATGTCCTTGTGGCTCTGTTGGAGATGCTGACCACTTCATTTTCTCTTGCCCTTTTACTAGGGATTCTCTTTAAACTGTCCTATTGGTGAGGCTATACCTATTTGACTGAAGTCTGTGTATGAAAATCTTTACTTTCATTTCAAGCTTATAAATTCTGTGTTCTGCTCATAAAATTATCTAACCAAGTTCTCAATTGTTTCAGCTTTTAATTACATTTCTTTATATTTCAATTTTCCTTATTGTGTAGTTATAATTGTATATATATAGTATATATGTTGATATTTTTGTCTAACACTTCATTTTTGCTCATGAGTTTGTGGACCCTTTTGTATTGTGCCATTTAGCCTGTCATGCATCTTACTTCTGCAAGATAATTTTTACTGTTTTTTTTTTTAAATTCCTGTCATTACATTTTTCTGCTCTGTAAATACATTGTAAACTTTATTTGCTTTTGATTTTGAAATTATGTAATATCCTATGTTCTTTTTTCAATAAAGGCCGAGTGTAGGGGTGATTGTCTCCCGAGGGGCTGGCTTGAAGCTCTAAACCCTTTGAGTGAGCTTGGTCCCTTCGGATATTCTGCCAATAGCCCTCTTGTTGCTTCTAGTTCGATAATTAATAAAATGAAACTAATCAAATCAATCAACTGACACCTAATTGCCTTCCATAATCTAAATACTCCCATTTTGTGATACATATTCTACAACAAAAAATATCCTGGTTCCTTTTAATAATATTATGGTAATTTAATAACATTATGTCCTTTTTGATGATTGAGGATCAATTGTATAATAATAGCCATTCTTTCGCTGTTCAGCTAGATATTTTCTAAGTATTCTGTTTATACAAAATAGCTGCAGTCAAATTTAAGAATAATTTAGAAATATTTCTGTAAGTGTAGCCTTTTTGTTGGTATGTAGCTGAATTTGTTATAAATCTTGATTGTCTTTTGTTTTGGAAACAAATTGCCCTGCCCTCTTACTGCCCAAATGAAAGTTATCAAAATACCAGAATTATATTAATCACTAAAAATACTCTTTAAAGCTAAATAATAATTTATTTTTTTTTCGGGGGGGGGGGGGGGGGGCATTTTAGTATTATAAACACATATATTTTGTAAAAAGTAATATATTGTAACTGATAGAAGTGCAGTGAATATGTTTCTAAATCTTAATCTTTAACATAAAGTTTTTCGTTTATGGAGAAAACTTTTTGAGTAAAACTGTTTCACAGGGCTTCAGATTAATAAATGTTATCTGGGAATGATGCGCAATTACAATTTGTTTATAAATTTTACTTAAATACTCTGTACTATTTAAAAACTTATTTAAATTTTAGAAATATGTTATTCAACATTTCTAAGGAATTTTTGTGTATAAACTAACCAAGCTTTTTCATAGGAATTTTGCAAAAGCCTTGCACTGTGTGTTAATATAGGGCTTACTGGCACAAGAGCCAAATGTGGCTATTTGCTAAAATAATGTTAGTATCATTTGCAGACTTTCTTCTCATCTCTTTTACATTTGAGATTTAATTTTCTAAAATTCATAATAAGTAATTTGTTTGCTTTTTAAGTATTTAAATATTAAAATATAATATAAATGATTTAAAATGAATTAAAAAATAAAAGTTGATGAATATTTAACAATTTATTTATCTTATTTCACTTTTCCTTGAAATGTTTTAGCCAAATACTACATGAATTGTTTTTCTTTGTTTTAATCTTTTTGGGACGGCATGCCTTTACTTAGAATGTTCCCTGGGATGGAGGAAAATCAGAAGGAAATGTCTCATGGGATCAGGGGTATGCATTGCTAAGCCAAACGTTAGAAAAAAAGAATCAAAATTTTTTTTTATCTTAATATTATAATTTTTGATAACATTTTATATTATTACTTAAGCTGTTATATGTTTTAAAATCAGCATTTTTAATCTTTTTCCTTTAATTTACAGAAAAATGTATATAAAGAAGTGCTTACTTTGAGAAATAATTTTCAGAAGCACTATTGAAGTTATTCCGAAGTTTTATTGACAAAAATGCATCAATAAATTTTAAAATTAAGAAAATATATATAAACAAGGAAGACTATTCACAAGAAGTAACAAAATTTAAAATAAAGACCAAGTGTGGTAATTCTTGAAGCACAGAGAAACGCAAAGTCCTGTATTGTCTCTCTTTGACATAATGTCCACATCAGAATCACTAGAAATTTTGCTTTCAAACTTTTCGAAAATTAATCACATTCTCATCATTAATTGGCTTGTTGACTATGTGAGTATATTCTAATAAAGAACGTTTTCTCTTCATTATAAACAGTAGTCTAGACTTTCTGAAGTAAAAAGGGAAGTAAACAAAATACATCCAAAATCAATGCAAAGTGAAACAGTACTTAGAGTAAAATACTTTAAAAGAAAGAAAAAAAACAAAAAAATGCATAGCAAAAACCAAAAAAAAAAAAAAAGCTTTTTGGAAGAAACCTGAAAGGCGAATGTACATCACGTGGAAGTTTAAGGAGCTGAGTTCAGTTTATTTACATTGTGCTTTCTCTCCTCTATAACTTCTGTTGAGCAAAATACTGAATTAAGAAACACTGTGATCAAACTAAAGGTCAAGATCTTAATACTATTCTGTTCAAAAGCAATGAACACAGAGGGTCATTCAGAGATTTTATAGAAAAACATTCTTCCTTAAAATGCATCATCTTCCCCCTAAGCTCATTCTCCAGTGATGTATGGGTGGGATGCTCGGCTGTGAACAACAATGGCTAGTTATGCTTATTTGGTACACCTGTACTGAAAGGGTCAAAATTACAATTTTGATTATCATTCTTCCATTATTATTACTATAATGTAAAATTGATCTTCGAAGGTGTTTTTTTTTTTTTTTTTCAAATTCAGTTATGTATCAAATTATTTGCTTCTTTTTAAGCATTGTTTAAGGAAAAAAGATAATTGAAAATCTAAACATTTTCATTCAATGATTTGGTATTTCAAATTGAAACAGCAGAACTTATGTACTTAATTAGCAATAAATAATTTTATTACATGAAAACTTCTGGTCTTTTTCAGAAATTTATCATGACATCAATTAGGAAGAAGATAATTTCTTGTGTGTTGCATATGTGTGGCTGATATATTTAGTAATATCTCTAGAAATCATGTTTAAGTTTTACTTCATAAAAGAAATAACATGATTGAATGAGATGTTACAGAGTTAAAATATATTAGTATATATGTTTTTGAGTTACTGAATGTATACGTGCTTGTATAAGATAAAATTATGAAGTACAATTAAAACCGGCAAAATTAAAAAAGAATAAAACATTTAAATATTAACTATTAATTTAGAAAAGTAAAATGCCATTTATAGTTATCAAAAGATAAATGAATACCTTGCAAAATAATGCATGCCTATTCAGGCTTGGGACTGAATAATGTGGTTAAGCAAGTTTTATTGTAACAACCCTTCTAAATGCATTTTGCTGGGCAAATGGATTTCCCCAAAATACAAAAACTAAAAAGAGTAAAAACTGAATGCAGCTTGTAAATTATGGTGAAATTTATCAAAAAGTGTGTTCTATCAAAATTCAATATATTCCAGTGCAACTTTTAAAGTTTCAACTAAAAACTAGATAAAATTGTCAAAGATAAAATCGTTTAAATATGTCAAAAAGACGTATTTTGTATAGTACATGAGTAAAAACTTGACAATTTCAAAAATTTTAATCTAAACTTCTGAAAAATTCTGATTTACATTTGAGATGAATGTATCATAATGATTTAATTTTATATTTTGGAAGAAGAGTTATTATAAGTGCTTCCAAAAATAATTATTTACAAAAGAGATTGTACAAATATTGTAATAGAAGTAGAGACACATATGACATGTTAGGTTGTAATAAGAGCAAGTAACAGTGTTTGAGCGAAAACAAATTGTAAGCCTCCTTGAGGAGGGTTTTTCTTGCCTCCTTCAGCTCGGATGGAGTGCAATGCAATTTCAATGATGTGAGTATGAACTGAAAATAGACAGACTAGTCAGGAATCTGATAATAGACAGTGAAAGGTTATGTCAGCACAGGATACAGTCATACAAACCTCATTTGCATGGCAGTGATGGACTTTGGAGCATCATCTCAACAGTTGGTAGAACATTGGAGCACTGCTACAGTTCCTATCGTTGTCTGCTCCAATAATTCATTGGCATTTGTTGCACCATGTATCTGTATGTAAGAGTTCCTTTGTACAGGAATCCTTTAATGCAAAACTTTCAGCACCTGAGGCTACAATGAGATCATCAGCACAGAGTCTGGCATGCTGAGTGGCAACAAGTCACCTTTTTGGATGAATCCCTCTTCAGTTTGTGTTACAATGACAGCCTCATCTGTATTAGATGCTATACCAGTGAATGTCATCTTCTAGAGTGCGTTATCAAAGTAATTCTGTGTCAGATGCTGAGCATTATCTTCTGGGATGCCATTGGGTGCTCATATTATGGATGATCACAGCTGATAAGATTTGTGGGCAATCTCGACTGCCACTGATTTGTCAGAGAAGTTTTGAATTCAGAAGTGATACCTTTCCTGTAAAGTATTCCTGGAGCTGTATCTCAACAAGACAATGCCTTGCCACTAGTTGCTTTGAATGTTCAAGACTTCTTTTCAGCCCCACACATAAGTTTCTTCTGTGTCATACTTGCTCACACAAAGTATCACTTATTCTACATGTCTGGTATTTAATTGGTCAGCATCTCGCCTGGGATGCTCATCCCGAAGAAATGCGGATGAACTTTGGGTTTGGAAGGGAGCAATATGTAATGGAATGCTCTTTCTCGGGTACAGATTCAAAATCTGTTTGATTAAAGGACATGTTGTACACAAGTTGTTACTGCAGAATATGGTGACTTCACAAAATACTGATTTTTGACATGTTCTTTTGCTTTGTATACTTAATTGCTTAATTGTATCCACACAGGTCACTTGGGGAGTAAATTTCAATAAAATCTAATGAGTCCATTTTGTTGCAATTTTTGTGAACATGGTTATAGATATATGCTGATATCTATTCCAATATAGTATTTTAATTATATTAAATTTAAAAGCATCTCTTTAGTCAAAAGTGTTCTGCAATTCAAAATCTAGAAACTTAGCTTTATTTGAATTAAAATTTGTTTGATTTGTCAGAATATAAATTTAATACTAAGATAAATAAATATCCGGGTAAATATAATATATATTCATAATCTCTACCAGAAATTATCAAGTCATTAATGTAACTATGTAACAAGAAAATGCTGTATTATTAATATAGGCCCACTCACAAAAATATAAATACAAATTGGCCATAAAATTGCCAGTAGATCCATCCTGCGTGGCCATGGTAGCCTAGTGGTCATGGTTTCGGATTCGTGACCGGCGGTTTTCGTTCAGTTGCGGGTTTGATAATTGGCTACCAAAGACCTGCCCTGTAGCCTGAGCTGATGCACTTTAAATCTGTCATGGCCTTAAGTCCTCCCATTGGTGTGGTGTGGAAGTTAGGAGAGGGAGATGCCTGATCAGGTGTCGTCCTCGTCACTTGACCGAGGATCAAAATTACGAGATCCGTCGCCAATAGTCCTCATGTTGCTTCTAGTGCGACGTTAATAAAAACTAAACTAAGATCCTCCCTGTGATAAACTTTAAATCTGTGTATAAAGTTTTTTTATTATTAAAAGCATAATTTCTTGTAGTATTGATTAACAAGATATTTAAATTTGTTATATATTTAATTATATTCTGAATTCTATATAACATATAGGATAAAAATTATTTTGAAAGAATTCATCTAATAATTTACCATAAAAATAATTACAAATAATCCCAAGATTTCTTGATATTTTGTTGATGTGAACAATTACAAAATACCTTTGCAGTTCTTTAGTTGAGGGTTTAAGTAGTTTACATATTTCATTATCAGTTTTATTGTTCATATTTATAAAATCTTTCAGTACCATGTGTTTGAATTCAGAAAATGCTTCATAGGCCTGCCATATGTGATTACAATCTTTAAGTACAAAATTTTTGATTCTTTGCACGTAATTGCTATTTGACATCATTAGTTTCTAACCAAAATCTCTCATCATAGCATCTTTTAATACCTTCTCACCAATTATATTTAAAACATGAGTAACTATAAGGCCATAGTAACCATTATTGAAATCTACGTATCAATCACATATGCAATCATTTAAACTTTGTGTAGCTGAAATTGCATAACTTTCTGTTACATTTGAATGATTTTTTTTTTGTATACTTTTAATGGGAAATAAAATACATCTATTTTCTAAAAATGCTTTAATAACATATATAATTAAAATTCTTGTTTATAAAAGGAATTGTGTTATATTTCGAGTCTAATTTCTCTTCTATATACATCTTAATATTCAATTTATGAAATGGGTAGCTACAAATGCATCTGATTATCAAATCCATGTACATCTTTCAGAATATCCTTTGTGATATCTATACCCCCCCCCCCTTTAAATCCAAATATAAATATTTTAAGTTTTTTTATCTCTAAATATTTTTTTTTAAATCATCTACCAATTCAAAATTTTTTATCTTTAACATTTTATATTTTCTTTCTTATATTTGGTTCTAATGTTTTAATAACTATATATAAATACACATTTATTTAATAGTTTAAAATGAGTCATATACATATCTATAATATCTTGCAATTCTTATATATTTTCTATCAATAATTTTTTTTGCTGTGTTTAGTAAAAGTCACTTAATAAAAAGTGGATCTAACTCTTGCCCCTTGACATGTAATAAATGTATGAATTAATCAAGTTTAAAAATTAAATGAAATAACTTTTCTGACAAGTTTTGGAGATTTAAAATTTATGAAAACTTTATTTTGCAATTATTTATTTTTTGAATATTAGATTAATAACTTGCTTCTAAATTTTTATATTCCTTTGTTTTTTTCATGCCAATATTTGAAAAGTACCATAGATCTAGGTTTAAAATAAAGTTTATGTGAAGTTTTTTTTTGGGGGGGGGGGCAGTCAGTGTTAACCCTTTATGGCACTCTGTGTCAAAAATGAATTTTTTAAAGAAAGATTTAGGTAAATGTGATTCTATTACCCTACAAACATATAATTTGCAGCTAAACAAATTCAGGTTTTTTTTTTGGGGGGGGGGGCATACTATGAAACTGACACTGCACATATAGGAATCATGTTTTGGCGCTACTTTGTAAATGTTGTATTTTATTTAAAATACATTTTTTCATACAAATATATAATAAATTTGTTTCATATATATATATATATTTCTCGCACCTTGCACATGATCCTCATTTTCATATGTTTTTGTATTAATATTCTAATATTTATAAATATTAACATTCATTATATTTATATTAAAATTCATATCTGCATCGGTTTCTAAATAATGTGTATATATCTACATACACATTTAAAATAAAATTTCTTTACAAAATTCTAATAATCAAAAACATTTAATATATTTTTTGACAGTATTAGAGGCTTAAGCATACAATTTTTTCTCAACTTTCATTCATATAGTTATTAAAATAGTGTTTACCATGAATATTGAACTGTAAATTAAAAGCTATATTTTTCTGCTTTAAGATTTCCATGTATTTTCAAAATAGTATAGAATAATTTTTATTTTTAAGTATTTGTTTTATTTTTTGTTACCAGAGAAATAACTTTCAAATGTTTACTGATGTGTACTTTGCTTTTTTATTTAGGTATCGCAAAGGATTTGAAATTCACCCAAATGAATATGCAGGAATCAATCTTGCAACCTTGTTAGTTATTGCTGGAAATGATTTTGCAAAATCATCAGAGCTGCAACATATTGCTCGTGTTTTAAGTAATTCTATTGGACGAAAAGGCAGTCTGAATTCTCTTCAGGACTATTGGGATGTTGCAACATTTTTTGAGATTAGTGTTTTAGCAGAAGATTATTCTAAAGCTATAGAAGCTGCAAAATGCATGTTTGAACTAAAACCTCCAAATTGGTAAGTCATAATGTCATAATCTGCATTGTTAAAATCTAGGAATTCAAACATGTTTTGGGGTTTTGAAAAACTTCACAACTAGTTTTTACATGTTTACGTCAAATTTTATAAATATTATGTTGAATGTATCTTTAAATAATGTGGAGAAAGAAATGGCTGTATTTATTCAAGATCAAAGCTATAAGTATTCAAACTCTAAAAAATAGTTTATAATGGCTAGCTTTTATGAAAATATTTTTGGTTATGTATTTGGAAATAAAATTTGTGCATAAAATGGCCACAATTGTAACCCACAAGGAATTATAATGTGGAGTATCAAAGTAATGAAGTTACCAAAGAATTTGACATAGTTTGTTTTAATTAAAAATTAAATTTTAAAAAAATATTTAAATTTTAATTATAGAATGCTAAAAAGACCATTTTGCTCTCTGTAAATCTTAAGTTCTGAACTTTAATTAAATCACAGCTTGTGGAAAATTGCTTCTAAAAAGAATGTGTTTTTCCTTTAAATATGCTTATAATTATCTCTCTAAATTTTTTTTAAAAAAATCCTTCATAAGCATTACATAATTATTGATTTCATTATGATGCAGGACTGTATAAAATGTTAGTGTACTATATATAGGGATTTGTTTTCAAGTGATTTTTACCAATTATATTTATTGTATGTTGTCATTGAGCTAATGAAATCTTGTTGCATTATTAATTTTTTTTCTAATCAATGCTGCTGCTTTTTTCTGATATATTTTATTCTTTTCACCAAAAATTTCTGCTACTCAGAGAAAAAACTTCAGATTTTAAAATGATTTTATGAATGCTCTTTTTTGTGAAAAAAATCAATGGCAAAGATATTTATAACTAAATTTGAAGTCTATTTCAGGGACAAATGAAACTGAACAGTGTATTTATTAAAGTTCATAGTTTTATGAATTAATATAGGTGAAGTTCTCAGAATATTTGCCCTATAAAATACTTATGTGAAATGCATAGAAAACTGAATGATGGGTTATCAGAGCTTTATTCTGAAGGATTGGATACTGTAAATGAGAGTATGTGTTCTGAATAATTTTTTTTTATTGTTAACAAAGTGGAAAGAGTACAAAAATAGAATTTAAAACTTATTATCTGATTTTTAAGTGCTTCGAAGGTGTGTCAGTAGAAAATGAAGGTAAATTGTTTTCTGAAAATATCCAGATTTTTGTCATTATACCAGTAACAGTTACTTTTCAACACATTCACAAATAGTGTGTTTATAGCAGTTAAATGTGCATCCCGTCTGTAGGTCCTACTGTCGTAATTATTCCCTTTAATAAATGAGTGGTAGCTTGAGTGAAAATAATATTATGGTCAAATATATGAAAATACAAATAAACTGTCCTATTAAGATACTTGTTAGTGCTAAAAAGGGGTTTCAAAAAAGGAACATTTTAAAACTGTCTATGAACATTGTTAAATTCTATAAAACATGGAATTTATTTCAACTCCACTGTAAAGACATAAATTGTATGAATGGAAGCTGATCCATACCTGTCATCTCTGAAACAGTTTCTTTTTGGTGAATTGCCAATGTAAGTAATGTTTGATATGTTATCCTTCATTTTACATTCTTGGTATTCTAAATAGAGTTCAGGGCTTAAGATTATATTGGTGAGTTCATTTGTAAGATCTTTCTAAAATAAAAAATTAATGCAATTACACTTTGAGATACTAAAAATTTATCTTGCTTCTAATTATGTTTCATTTTTTCCAAATGACATTTTAATTCTCCAATTTATGGCTTTGGGTGAATTGTTTCTTTCAGACATTTCTCAATTAAAAATTCATTTCAAAATATTCTAAAAATTTTTAGGATAGACATGAGATTTATGTTGTTTTCCCCTTACCAATGTAAACACATGATATTTAAAAAATAATTATCCATCATATTTACAAATTTGTTTTGCTGTATCAAATCAGCCATAAATCTAGTAACAGTTTTGAACTGTCTATTTAATTATGTATTTATTATTTTACTTATTCATTTAGTGCTTTTGTTTCTCAGATCATTTCAGTAAATTCAGAATTTTTATGTACTTCTTTTATAGGTATTTAAAATCTACTATTGGCAATATTGAACTTATTAATAGATTTCGTAAGAAACCGGAACATATTCAGTTGACAGCTGAAGAACATGTAAGCCTTTTAATTTCAGTTACTTTTATTGAGCACTTTTTACTTGTGTATGATTATTCAAAATTATTGTATAGCAGTGTCTATTTTATTAACATAATTAAATTATAAAAAATTGAATTATACTTTAATGTTTAAAATTATTATTAGTGAAAGAGATTTTATAAAAATGTTTTCATATAACTCCATTTAGTTTAAAAGGTATATAATAAAGTCTACAAAAGTTGTACATGGTGAAGAAATATGCTTATGTTTTTGTAGAGGAAAGAAACCTGTACTGAAATTCAAAATTTTAATGGGCTTCTCTGTTGGATTTTGTGGACATGAGACTATATTCATTTACATACAAAAAGTTTGTAATCATTCTGTTGAAATTTGATGTGTGTAAAAAAAAATATTTTTAGTGCAGGCTTTCATAGAAATAGCCTTTGTGCTGTTGATTCAGTGTTATGCTGACTGTGAATTGTAACTCAGTTTGTTTAAAATTTCTTTTTCAGACTCTTAACTTCCATTTTTTATGTTATCAACAGCATGTTATTTTTGAATTTCTGATGTATATGATAGGCCTTTCATATTCCCTGCTGCTGGTTACTGTTCAATTATTGAGCTAATTCACTCAAATACGCATTGCTATTTTTTGATTGCTCTGTTATGTTAAAGAATTCAATGACTATTTAAGTAGTATTTAATGAATACTGTTTCATTATTAAACTTTAACTTCATTTTGAAGTTACAAAATTATGTGTAGAAAAAGATATTTTCTCCCATAAGATAGTTACAAATTAACTTTAATTGGAAAATATTTGGATAACTTCTCATGTGCTAATTGTTTGAAGTGTCATATGATGAACATATAATTTAGTTTGACTATACACTCATATAATCGCACCTGAAGTTATTACAGTAATTAATTTTTGATTTCAACTTGGTCATTTAAATTTTGCTAAATGGTATTCATATGTTTCTTTGCTCATTGTCATTTTCATATGGCTGTATTAGCCTGATTGGTTGAACAACAACCTGTAGGCTGGAGACATTCTTCTTTCTCAAGAATCATTTGAAATATGAAGGCTTCTATTTCTCTGGATTATATTTTAAACGCCTCTGAACTTCTGCCCATATTTGTGAGGTCCATTGCCAGTAACCCATTGTTTTCTAAATATATTTTTTGTTTTGTTTTTCGTATTTATTATATTTAACAGAAAAATTATTAGTTAATTATCAAAATTATGTCTACTTTTTCTTTATGTATTTTAGATTTTCAACTTCTGGTTGGAGTATTTTGTAACAGCATCTGAAGATGAAGTTTCTGATGTAATTAGATTTCCTGTAAGTACATTTGTATAATACAGATAATTGATCTAATCACATTAAAATGATGAGAAACTTTCTTGGGAATTATGTATGTAGGTAAATTGAATATTACAATTTATGAGGGAAAAAAATCATAAATGTTCTTAAATTATTGCTTTCATTAAACTTTTTATTTCATCAAAACATTTTTCAGAAAACATTGATGTTATAAAAACTGCATTCACTAGAATTTATTTCTTCAAACCTTTTTCATTAAGTAGTGATGGCTGTAACATCGAAAGAGGTGCCCCCTAATAGAGGCTTTTATTGCACATAATTTTTGAACCACATTGTAAACATATCATCTATTGGTTTTAAAGGTTGATTTATTAAATATTTGTTATATTAAATATTCAATATATTATTTATTAAATATTCAATATATTAAATATTCAATGAATTAAATATGTTTGATGCTGTATGCAGTAATATAAATTTTCTTATTGTTGTCTCTTTTTAAGAAAATATTAGTTTCTCATCTCTGAAATTACATTAAAATGAATAAATCTTTGAAAATAAAGTGCACTTACGTAAGTAAAAGTAAATTTAAATCACTATATGTCTTTACATTAGGAAAAAACAGGATTTTTTAAAAATTTTATTTAACAGTCTATTTAAAAACCTTTTAAAAATAACTTAAAAAATTGTAGACTTCGGAAATACTTCAAATACATTATTTCACCATTTGATTCATATTTTTTCTCTGGTTATAGTTTTCCTTTCTACTAAAAAAAAAAAAAAACCTGTATTAAATTAATCTTTCATTAATATATAAAAATATACTTTTTATGTATACATTGCAATATGTTTATTACTCAAGTGAAGTTAACTTGAAACATTTATACATTATTTATACATTTTAATAGAAATTATCAAAATTTCTATTAAAATGTATAAATTATTACATGCTTATAGTAATTTATGTGTATTCTGCTGAAAAAAACTTTATTGGTTTACTGTTACTTATTGAATATTTTTTGTAACTTATGAATTTGTTGTATGATTGCTAATCCCCAAATATTAATGGTAAAACCAGAACACACATCAGGAATTCATTTGGGACTGATACCAAAGGAAACATTTATTTTCTTGTTTGTCAGCTATTAAATTTTACTACAGAAAATTATTGATATTGATCATCAACTTTTCTACATTCAGTTCCAACATCTCAAATAATAGAGTAATAAGTAGAATGCTTTTTGTGTTATCTAGAGAAACCAGGGATAGTCGGTGAATTTTATTGGAATAATCTGTGTGTAGGAAATTCATTATTTTCACTTAACCCTGAAAGGACCTGCATGAAGAATATAGAAAATAATCATCATGCATTGAGCAGTGAATATGAAACTAATTTATCATCTGAAATAACATGATTTTTATGCTGTTTTGTCAAATATCTTTTTTTATTATTAATAAAATCACATTTTGAAGATTATTTTCAATGGCTGACATATGTGTGTGTAATTATTGTTACCTGTTATGTACAGTTCTAAAATGGGGGAAAGGAAGAAGCTTGGAATTGCAAAGGATTTTGTTTCTTTAATTTGTGCTGGAGTTTTTGAAAATAAAACTAAAAAGTATTATAATAATATAATATAATAAAATTAAAATATGCACAATTGAATGTTTACATTACGCTAACCAGCCACAAGAGTGTCAATATTTTATCTCTTCTTTTGCTAATTTTACATTTCCTTCCAGATATTAATTTTGGATCCTGGAAAAGTTTATATGCCTAGTAATGTAACTGTCAATATGGGAGCGGATGAAAAGTCAGTTCATATTAGGAATTTATGTCTCAAAGAGTTAAAAGGAGAATGCAGAAAATTGCATGAATGGGTTTTTACTGCTTCATCTCTAAAAAGTGTCAGGTAAATGGTTTATTTTAATTCAATTATCTTTTGGAATTTATCTTGGTTTGAATGTAGCTTAAATATGTTATGTTTTAAGGATTGATATGAAATTAAGAGCCATATTCTTATTACCTATGTGTTTATTCTATTGCTAACAACAAAGATATTTACATATTCTAACTGTAGCAAAATTTTGTTACTATTGGTGAGAAAAAATTATAGCTAAGAATAAATGGGCACATTCACATTAAATTAATAATTTAACTATATTAAAACCAGCTTTAGAACTTTTAAAAAGAATCTAGAGCAATTTTATTGTTTAGAACCAAAACAATTTTTTACAAAGATACAATTATAAAAGCAACAAAATTTATCAGATGATTGTCTTTGAACAAAAACCGAGTAATTATTTTTATGAAAAGTGGAAAAATTAGTTTATTGAATATTTTTATCTTTGTTTCTTTAACAATAGGTAACAAATAAATACACATGGTTTAGAGACATTATACAGAATACAGATTTAGTTTTATATTTAGTAGTATACAGATTTTTGCTTATTGGATTATTTTATGCTATTGAAGTTTTTAGAATTGGGATGAGATATGCATAGGAACTGTGTGTATTATATAAAGTATGATATATGATTATTATTGTTTTCCTCAGAAATGCTACATTTTTGTCTGAATAATAACATTTATTACAGATAATTATTATATAACACCTAATAAATGAAAACATTAATTGGATGCCACCTTTGGTTTTTAAATGGTGATGCAGTCTCTCTCTCTTAAACCATCTCTTGAATCAGCACTGGATCATCGAATGCAATTTTTCTTTTTGTGTACCCTGTTGAATTGTTCCTGTTATATTTAATTCTTTCATGTCTGTATATATAAAGAAATTATAATTAGTTGCCTGTTCCTTTAAGCTATTATGGAAAATAATTGCCAATGTATCAAATAACATGTGTATTCTCTTTAAATGCAATTCTTAATTGCAATATGTCCTTCAATTAACCGTGCAAAAGTAGATCTGTTTGTAAATCTTTTTCGCTTGAATTAAAAATTAATGTTTGTACATTGCATTGTAAGTTTTTTTTTAAAAAATTAAATTTTAATAATTCAGATATATCACATTTTTTATTTTAAAAGGGTTGGAACTATGTATTTAAAATATATTTATAAATTTTGTTCTTTTTAATTTTTATCTTGATGTTTATAAAGTATTTTAATGGATCTGTATGTTACAGCCTTTACAAGAGAGATGAACGTTGCTTATTTCTTTATGTCCATCAAAATTCAGATGATTTTCAAATGTTTTTTCCATCAGAAATGATGCGGAAAAGGTTTTATGATTTACTATTAGAAATGACTGCTGATCAAGATTCTATAATAACAGATTTAAACACTGATATTAATCCTGGTATCATAAAGGTACATCATATAAATTATTTTATCTTTTTTAACAGAAGATAACTTACCTATATTATGAGCCTCTCCCAGTTATATATTTTGTGTATGATTATATTTAAAAATTGTTTTTTGAAGAAATTGGCATGGTGTTAACTAATTTAATATTTTACCATTTTTTTTTTAATTTTTTAATAAATTATTTGCTGTTGAGACATTATGTGAAAAATTTGTTCACGTAAGAATTTTATTAAAATTGTGTTTGTAGATGTTTCTAAAGGAGTTGTTTCAAAAGTGTTATTTTAAAATATTCTTTGATCCACAAATCCTGAGTAAAGCATATTAGCTGAAATATATGATTGTGTTCCTTTAATGTATTTATATTCATACGTTTCCTAAGAATAATGATGTAAAAAAGAAAACACTAACTGAACTTTATCACATTCAATGTTATACACATATCCAATAATGCAAAAAGTAGAAATTTCAATCTTCTTGCAATGAGTTTATTACTATTTTTAATATTCAGAAAAATCTCTGCGCTATACTTAAAGCTGAATGTATTATTAGCTTGTCTAGAAACTAAGGGACAAAATTAGAATTAAAGGACAGATCAAGAGGAATTCATTATCCTGCTAGGTAGCATTTACACTGTGTTCAAAAATCTGAACTCTGTTTTTTCATTGATAATATTAATAAAATCTCAAGATATAGCAGATCATTTATTTACAATTAATTTACATAAACAATTTACACACTTATGATAAAAGACTACACATAAAAGTGTATATAATTTTTTTTCTTCTTCATAAGTTGAAGTTTGTAACCTTATGTCCAAGTGATACTTTTTTAATGCTGTACATTTATAAGTTTTTATGAAAACAAAGTTTAAAAAATAAATTCTCTGGGTTTTCAATTCATTCCAAAGACTTTTTTTTTTTATTTATGTGTTCTGTTGTTTTTATAGTTTGAAAAATGTCATATTAAGAATAGAATTATTTGTTTTGTTTCCTTTTTGCCAAATTTTGCTTCTTTGGAAATCAGTGTTAAAATGTTCTTGCATTTTTACAGATAACACCAAGATTGTTTTTATTTATTTTGTTTTCTCAAAGGAGTTTATTCCAGTAATTTTTTTTTTATATTATCATTTAGAAATGTGATAATATAAGTTATATTTGAATTTATTTTGATCCTTGTAATTTAGATTTTAAGAAAAGTCATTAATCTGTGGGGAACAAGTCCTTGATTTTATACATAGGAATTGCTTTTGTTAATCCAATTTTTACAATTTTATTATGCTCATTTAATCTATATTTTCAGTATGAATATGAACTAGATAATCAAAGGAAGCGAGTTATTTTAGGAAAAGGGACTTATGGTGTGGTTTATGCCGCAAGGGATTTAACTACACAAGTACAGATTGCCATTAAAGAAATTCCTGAACGTGATATAGGGTATGTTGCAGGCATTATTTTAACTTCACTTTTAAAAGCAGACTTGTTTCCTGAATATCTTTATTTTCTTTTTGTTTTTAGTGTTGTACAACCCCTTCATGAGGAAATAAAACTTCATTCTGAATTGAGGCATAAAAATATTGTTAGATATCTTGGATCAATTAGTGAAGATGGTTACTTTAAAATATTTATGGAACGTGTGCCTGGTGGTATGTATATTAAATTCTTTGTTATATGTACTGTGAATTTTATCTACAAATAAATATTTGTTTTGTTGTATTAGTCTGTATATAATGTTAATGCATAGCTATTCAAGTTTTGTCTTTTTAATACATCATCCTGTATTAAGTTGAAAATTGAAAGATAATTGTAATTTTTATTTCATTTGTAGAATATGCTGATAAGCATTAATGTTTCAATACAATAAATTTTGAGAATAAAAGATGCATATAAGCTTTGAATAGATATTAGATTATTGGATATTTATTCTCTCCTGATATCTGTTATCATGAAATGCAACGTAGAGCATATGTAAAGAACTCGTTAAGTTCATGGTACCAAGAGCCACATCAGGCACCAAATCACTTGTCATGTTGAGCAATCTTCTTTCAAATATTTTATGAACTTTTAATTGGAATAGGATTTTAATTGATTAAAAACAAAATTAGAATTTTTATTTATTGATATTCACTTGCGATTTTCATGATTTATTTATTACATATAAGTTTTGGTAGAGCATTTTATGCTTTCTTTATCTCAAAATTTCTAATAACTGTTAAAAAATGTATTGTTTATGCTATCTTGCATTCTATGTTTAGTGTGGCAGGACCATTCAATCTATTTTGACATGTACTTGATCTTTAGTCATCATGTATATAAATTTAAATGTTTGTCTGTTAAGCAAATCCACATCTTTTATAGTGTCACTCCAAAATTTTTGTGAAGTGCTTCATTGATGTTTCAAAGGAGTGATAAGCATATTCCTGCCAAAAAAATTTTTCAAATTTAATTTTGGTGAATTTGATCTAAAATTTACTTTACAATGCGATTCTGGCTATTGCCAACTGCTCTCAAGTCCCTAGCTCTATGTCCGTAATGCAATATATATCTTTAATGGGGAAAATGTACAATAAATATAAAACGATTGCCTTACAATGGATCCCATCCTACTGCTTTATCCCCGACAATGAAAAAGCGGATGGACTGGCCAAAAAAGTTTGTTTAGTTAATCAGGCCCTATATAACTTGGTTAGCTCTGAATCCGCCTCTTCAGCTGAGACGTCTTAAGACTTCTTGAGGCCTTGGGCCCTTATGAAAAATTAGGCCCACCTGTGACCCTTCAATCTAATTTGGTGTATATACATGTTCAGTTCAATAAAAGAAATCCATAGTTAAATGAAGTTTTATGTGAATATTAGTTTTCTACATTTTAAATTCGCAAAATCATCAAGTCTTCAAAATTAATTGCTCATATTATTTCATTTTCACTACTCATCAAGCTTAAATTATTCAAACATGATTGAGTCATGCGATTTCTCAATTCATTTTTGGCAGTTCAGTTTGAGTTTTGAAATTGAATGCTCACTCCTTGCATTCGTAATCATCGATAAGAAAATTCTCCTTATTATTTCAATATTGGGAAATGCTGAATAGTCTTTCTTTATACATATATATATAGTGTGTGTTGATCTCAATTTCAATGCCTCATACAACAACTGTTCTTTGTCTGCATTTGTAGAATTATATATATGTTTTTATTTAATCTCTCTTTCTTCAATTTTTTATCTTTGCTTTTTCTTCAGCTTCTCACCATCAGTGATCATAAATGACTTGAAATGTTGACATTCCAAGTTCAATTCCTCTCCATTAATATCTTTATTGTAAAATTTTGATATTTTCTCGCATGCTATTTTAATTTCTGTCTTATCCAAATCAGAAATATTTTCTAAAAATCAAAACATTTAAAAAAGTTTTTATTTTAAATTTTTGGCCGTGGCTGTATACAAACGTTGTGTCGGTGTCTTTCTTTCCCTTAAGGAAAGTTACCCTAATTCTGCGGGATCTTATATGCTTCTGAACACTTTGATACTCCTTTATAAAGGATACTTCCTTGGATTTTGACTCATAATAATCAAAAGAGTCTCTTTTGGTTTTTGTATATATCGTTAAGGATTTTAATTTACACCTTTTGACAAATCCATATTTTTACTCTGGATCTAATAGATTAACTTTGTCAATATGTGTCAAAATGTCATTTCAAGGGATAGTTTAAAAAGTATTTTCTAATTCATTTGTCTTAATTTTAAATTTTTAGCAGAAATTCTAGTATCTTCTGCTTGTAATTCATCATTAGTTAAGCAATTCAGGTCCATGACAATTTCTGAATATCTGGAGCTTAAAGCTTTAATTGTATCTGCGCATTCTGACCAATGTGCTTTTGATAGATTTGTCAGTACATTTTTATTCCTATCACAGCTCAAATTTAATGTTATTGTATTCCAACTATGAGTTGACGATAAAAAAAATTATAAAGATTTTGGACAAAATAAAAGTCAATTGTTACATTTTAGTTACTTTCTACTGCTTGAATGCCAATTAAATTCCAAGAATCTCCTGCACATGAATACATATATTGTATTTATTTTCTTCGTTGGGCTTGCAATCCTGTATATTTCCCAGACATATTTGAGGCATTATCGTATAACTGACATGTACAATCAATGAGGGAAATGTTGTTATTTTCCAAAATTGAAGCTACAACATCTGTCAGATACTCTGCAGTATGTCCTTTAATATTAATAAATTGCGAAAATCTCTTAACAAGTGCACCATTTTGGACAAACTATGAAATAAAAGTTAGTTGGTCAGCATGAGTCACATCTGGGATGGAATCAACAGAAATAGAATAATATTTAGCTTTTTGTATTTCAGTGACAATAATTTCCAAGATTTTTGACGCTATCACTTCAATGAATTCATCACAAATTGTAGCAGATAAACAAAAAAGATTACCTTTTCCAGAATTGCCACACTTTTTATTACATTGATTTAAAAATTGATTTCGCTTACTAAGAAGTTCCAAAATGCCTAATTAATTTCTGATATTCACCAAGCTTATAGTTTTGTTTTTCCCTCTGAAAGGCAGTCCTCTTGGATGCTAGGAATTTTATAACAGTTTTTATTCTCTTTAGCACCTGTTTCCAATAATGATGCTCATTATTGAATTGTATAATAAGTTGGTTGTCTACATGACTAGATAACTGTAATCGACTGTGGTAGTTCATCATACACTTTCTGTGTTTAGGTGCATTTTCATCTTGTGAAACAGCCGAACTTGCATGCTTCCAATCATTGAATTCGCTACTGTTGAATGTAGAATAGATAGAGGAAAACAATTTACATAACGAAACAGTATACTTTCCCTTTTGACAGAGAATATACTAGCCATTCACGGTCTATAACCTTACTGTTGCATAACTCTTTTTGTACAACCTTGTAAACAGGTATCTTGTTGCAGTTTTATCATTTGATTCGCTGTATATAGGTGCTGATTTTTCAAAATCAATAAGTTTGTTGGAACAAACTGGTGGACCTTTCTCAACCCAGTAAGATTGTAAATTCCTGTCAATATATGAAGGTCACAGCCTTGGATCTATTCTTGTAATAAAAATATTTGAAACGTCATTAATTATTGTATTTATTTCAGTAGGTCTTATAGTACCTTCTTGAATACTTAAATAGTTTGTTCCTCCCTGTCCTTCAACTTCAGGAACATTATTCGATATACTGATAGATGTAGAATTTGAATTAATGAAAACTGGGTGAGTTTCTGTAATTTATCAATAGATTCCTGCTTTTCCTTCGATCATTTGAGTTTTGCAGCTCCCCTTTTAAAATGTTTCACTATTCTAAAATTCATTATGCTATATCTCATTTAATAAGCCTATAGCTATGTGTAGCATTTCACTTTTTTTTTTTCTGTTGAAGAAAAAAAGTTGTTTCACTAGTTTGTAAATAAAAATGTGCATGAAATGAGAGTAATATGTAACTCTCGTTTTTGTAAGAATTATGAATGTGAAAAGATCGAATTTTTTAAATAATTTCTTTTAGTTCTTTTGTGGATAGAAAGAACAAAGCTTCAATTAAGTTATTACTTCTTTTGCAGAATTTTCCTTTTTTCATATCATGATTATTTCATTATTATTATTAATGAAAAATATTATATTTCTAATTATCATTATAATGCAGATATACATTTGTACTGTCTACTAATATAAATCAATATTAGTTTTATCACATGTAGTTAATTATTAGATTTCCTTAAATATTTTTTTACATTACCAATGTAAAATCATATCTAAGAAAATATTGAGTAAACTATTTTAATGGGAATGACATGTAGAAAAAAATCTGTAAAAGATTTTAGGTTTCTATATTGTATTGTCTTACATAATATTTGGAATCTCTTAAAAATTCTTAGATAAATATATGTTTGTAACTATACGAAATATATATATATATATCCTTGTTATTGTGTTTATCGAACGAAACAATGAATTATGATAATAAGGAAGTCATGGATTCCAAAAATTAAAGAACATTATTACATAAATTATTAATTAGAATGATATTTATGTAAGTAATTTTCATTAAAAGTATCTTATACCAATATGTGATAAAGTATAAGTAAGTAATAAAGTATTAATAAGTGATAAAGTGTAAGTACTTCATAAGTTTTAAAAGTATAAGAAAAAACTAAAAGTATAAATAATAAATTTCAATTTTCTTTAGGAAAATCTGATTAAACATCCACATGCAAATAGATAATTTCTAGTGAAGGGAAAACAGAAAAAATCTCTTATTTTGTACTGTGTTGGGCAAGAATGTCTCCATTTTTGATGTTTATTCTTAAAACATTAATTTAATATAAATTCATTAATTTATTGAATTATCAAATTGTACTCTAGGATTCCTGTTATATGATTGTTTTGTACATTTATATTACATTTGCGGAGTAGGGGCCTCTCGAAATATGTCCTTCTCACAGCAGCATTTTTATGAATAAATTAGACATATCTTGTTTTAGAATTTATTTCTAATTTAGAACTTATTACTAATATTTTCCCCGATTCTCAGAAAACGTTGTAAATAGAAATATTCGATATAGAAGTAACTGTCTTCAACCAGTGATGTCTGGGAATAACATTTGACGATTAAAATTATTCTGATCATGATCTTATTGAGGCTGAGTAGAGAATGGATGAAAGAAAAACCAGGGAGAAAGGACATCCTTAATCTCGCCTGATTGCTCAAGAAGCAACACTTTAGCTGCCTTTTGTCTCGTGATTGGGCGTGATTGTTTATATGCTCATCTTGGATAGTGTATAGTCCTGCATACCCACTCTACTGCAGTCGTGCAGCGATGAATGCTAATCATCTCCCTGTCTGTTCAGCTCTCATGAAGAACTGTATCTATTCACGATATTGGGAGGCCAGAGACTCTGAACAATTTAACTTCTTAATTTTATATATTTCTCATGTTCTACTTTTTTCTGTTCTTGTGTTTAATATGTGTTTTTGTATATTGTATTCTTTCGATCTCTGTTCAGTATTAGAGTAATGTTTGTATCACCTGCTGCATTGGAAATTAAAAATTTTTTTTATACCTCTGACAGATGTGACGAAACATTGATTTACTTAAAAACTTTTCTGTTGGAACTTATTTTCTTGAAATATGTTATTTTTCTTTTTTAAATAATATTTTTCCATGCTTATAAGATTTTCCATAATAATATTGGAAGTGATATTTTTGTATACTTAATGGACAAGGACTTGCACAAAATGTTGAAAAATAACTACTGCAGATTCTTAAAAATTTACATGGTACATGAAATGGAATGAACATTTAGTCCTCTTTAAAAAAAATGAATTGATTCTAATAATTCCTTGCAGTTTACTTAAAATTATTCAAAATTTATATAAATAAAAATGTAAATGTTTGTTCAAAATCTTCAATCTCAGAAAGTTCTATTCTGATTGGTTTGAAATTTTACACAACATTTTGTTAATATATGCATGTGTTTTCATATACTTATATAAGTATCACACCTGTGACAGGTAAAAACTTGATTTTTTAAAAACACTAACAGGGCTACAGTCTATACTAAATATTTTATGATTCTATTTCAGTATTTCCAATTTACAATTCCATTTCAATTTTTCTAGTTGCATCCCTAAACTGAATTTTCACTGATTTTGATTTATTTCCATTTGGGTTTTATTATTTTACAGTATTTAAAAAGAAAAAAAAAGAGATCTGTTGGGTGCAAAAGCAACATTCATTATACTAAATATTTTATAATTCTATTTCAATGTTTCCAGTTGCATTGTTAAATTGAATTTTCATAGATTTTGATTTATTTTCACTTTGATTTTAGTATTTCACAGTATTTTTTTTTAAAAAAATAGCCCATCTATTGAATGAAAAAGCAATATATGCTATACTAAGTATTTTACAATTCTATTTCAATGTTTCCAGTTGCATTGTTAAAGTGAATTTTCATAGATTTCGATTTATTTTCATTTAATTATTTCGTGTGACTATGTATTGGAATTAAACTGTGTGCATGTACATAGTGTTAATTTTGTTAAGTATGGTTTCTTTTTTCGTTGTTTTTCACTTCATTTTCTTAACTGTTTTTCTTCTTTTTTTTTTTTTTTTCTGTGCAGTTGGTGCTAAATTGAGCTGTGTCAACTGATTTTCATTTGAATTCAAATTATATCATTAAATTGTCTTCAAAATGATTTGTTGAGTGGATTGAAATATGTTTTATTGATTTTTGGAAGGAGAGGAAATCAGGGCTTTGATATTGTTTCAGTGGTTTTTAATTTAGGAATATGTTTACAATTTCACATTATGAATAAGAGATGATCACATTTATTACAGGCAGCTATTGCAGTGAAGTTTAAGGGGGAGGTGATGACCAGGGCAATCTGGTACATATGTAGTATAAGAAATTAGGATTCTGAGGGATGTAAAGTGCTCTTTTCGGTTAGGGAGAGATCATGGTATTCTGTTTGGCTGCCAGGAGTGATTCCTATCAGCGAGGTGTGGTAACAGGTCAATTGAAAAGTCCCCGGCCTACCATAGTAAAACACATTTTTTGGGCAAAATTAGTTTTTTTTATTCAACATAATTCCCTTCAAGGGTGATACACTGATTATAGGGACCCTCCAACTTTGCGATACCATTTTTGTAGTACAATTTGTCCTTTGCTTCAAAATAGGCCTCAGTTTCAGCGATCACCTCTTCATTCGACGAAAATTTCTTCCCATCGAGCATTCTTTTGAGATCTGAGAACAGGAAATAGTCGCTGGGGGCCAGTTCTGGAGAATACGGTGGATGAGGAAGCAATTTGAAGCCCAATTCATGGATTTTTGCCATTGTTTTCACTGACTTGTGACACGGTGCATTATTTGGTGAAGCAGCACTTTTCTTTTTCTTCCAATGCGGTCGTTTTTCGGCGATTTTGTCCTTCAAACGGTCCAATAACGCTATGTAATAGTCGCTGTTGATGGTCCTTCCTTTTTCAAGGTAGTCAATGAAAATTATTCCATGCGCATCCCAAAATACAGACGCCATAACCTTGCCAGCCGACTGTTGCGTTTTCCCACGCTTTGGAGCGGGTTCATCGTGTGCAGTCCACTCGGATGACTGTCGATTGGACTTCGGAGTGAAATGAGGGAGCCATGTTTCATCCATTGTCACATATCGACGCAAAAACTCGGGTTTATTACGCTTGATCATCTTCAAACACTGCTCCGAATCCTCAACTGGTCGTTGTTTTTGGTCAAAAGTGAGCTCGCGCGGCACCTATTTTGCACAGAGCTTTCTCATACCCAAATATTCGTGAATGATATGATGTACACGTTCAGTTGATATCTTTAGAGTGTCTGCTATTTCATTCAATTTCAATTTACGGTCATTCAAAATCATTTTGTGGATTGTTTTAATGTTTTCGTCGGTAACAACCTCTTTTGGGCGTCCACTGCATTCACCGTCTTCGGTGCTCATTTCACCACGTCTTAACTTAGCATACCAATCCTTGATGGTTGATTTTCCTGGGGCAGTGTCCACAAACTCGGCATCAAGCCAAGTTTTTGCTTCAACTGTATTTTTTCCCTTCAAAAAGCAATATTTTATCAACACGCGAAATTCCTTTTTATCCATTTTATTCACAATAACAAAAGTTGCTTCACTCAAAATGCTATAATTCACAAACTAATGATCTGACAGCTGTCAAATTTATACACGTATCTTTTGAGGGTTAGGGCTAACTAAAAAACATATGGATTTAATTCTAGTAGCGCCATCTATGTGTCAGGCCGAGGACTTTTCAATTGACCTTTATTGAGGGCTTAAAGAGATTTTCTTGGTTTTAAAGAGCTTTTAGTTGAAGAATTTTAAATATAATCAAGTAGGATTTCTTGGGGTCTGTAAGAGTGATTTGTTTGAGTGGATCAAAATATTACATTTCTCATTGTGTTGAAATCAAGCTGTGGGGATTGATTTGTTTGAATTGAAATATTTCGTTCTTTCACTTTGTTTTTGAATTATTTTTTTTTTCCTTTTTTAATGTTTTGTAGTTTTATAAGTTTTTATTATCACTTTTTTTTAAAAAATTCAATTTATCTACTTCAGTTCATAATAGTAGTGCACAGGAGATCAAATTTAAAGTTTGTTGTACTTGCAGAGCAAAAGCAGTATGATAAGTAATTGCAAATCCAATAAAAAATTAATGGGTTTCAGTGAATGAGCAAAACAGTCAAAGAATGGCTCAAATGCATGGCAAGGAAACTGCAGAGAAAATTGAGGACATACGGTTGCGAACATGGCGACAGTGTTCATCAGCTTCAGATCTGCTTCATTCTCAACAGTATGAACACAACTGGCTGATGGCTGAAAGACATCAATGAGAAGCAGCAGATCAGCATCAAATATGACTGTGCTCAGTTATCATGTGATATTTCAATCACCTTGCATTCCTGTGCAACCCAGTTGATGATCATAATTTGTAGCGGCATGTTCTCATCAGCACTATTACTGAAGTGTGGCCTTATTGCAAGGCTCTGAAATTTAATGGAGAAATAAAAATTGTGTTTTGCTGCTGGAAAATTTAAACTACCTCAACTTAGAGAACCACCAGCGCCATATTAAATTTTGCTTGCTGAATATACCAACAAACAAAGCATTTCCTATCTATTAGGAAATACAATTTGTGCTTCCAAATGACACCATTCAGTGCAGAAATTGTAGCATCTTAATTCATGCCAATTTTCAGAGGGAAAGGACAAATTTACCATAAAGTTGGGTCCTTGCTTCTGTTCCCGAATGGTCAACATAAATTCGTACAAATGTATTTCATCAGTGACCAATTTCTTTCTTGTGGCCAAGAACAATGACGTCTACAAACTTAACAATAGTATTCTGTCTTATATTCAAAGCGAACAGTCTTATGCAGGATTGTCAACATTGTTGTGGAAGCAGATGAAGCAGTTAATTACTCAACAGAATTTTTGAATTCACTTGACTTGCCAGGAATGCCACTGCACTTGCTGCAATTGAAAATCTGTGTGCCAATTACCATGTTGTGAAATGTCTATCAGCTAAAAACATAGAAATAGCAGATAGCTTCCAGTAAAAAAAAATTAATGAGAAGTGTTGTAGAAGCAACAATTTTGACAGGATCATTCATTGGTGAACATGTGCACATTTCTTCCATTCCTATGATTCCAACAGATATATCATTTCTATTTAAGAGATTGCAATTCCCAATTTGATTGGCATATAACATGGGCAGTTATATGTTACGTGTTCTAGTGTCGGTAAACCAGATAATCTCTATATCTGCTCAAACAATGGACAGCAAAAAATTTTGTAAATCCACAAGCATTGTGAAGTTAAACATATTAGAAAAGTACACTTTCTCTTTTCTAACTTTTTCATTTAACCAGACTTAGCCACATCAATTATAAAAAATTATCCTCATAAAAATTTTTTTATGCTTCCAGCTAGATCATTGTATTTTTCAATTATTCATGCAAAGAAGGGAGAAAAAGCTAGTCTTCAATATTTTGTGAGGGAACTGAATGATTAGTTTTTATTAACGTCACACTAGAAGCAACAAGAGAGCTATTGGCAGCAGACCTCGTAATTTTGAACCTAAGTCAAGTGATGAGGACGACACTCGAGCTTGCACCTCCTCTCCTAACTTCCACACCATGCTAATGGGAGGACTTGACAGATTTAACATGCATCAGCCTCAGCTACATAGCTGATCTTTAGCGGCCGAGGCTTGAATCCGCGACTGAAAGAAAACTGCCGGCCATGAATCTGAAACCATGACCAGGCCATATGGCCTTAGGGAACTGAATGAACTTTCTTCTTGTTCACCTGTTACAGGAATAAAAAAAAAATCTCAAAATTATTAATAATTTGGAAATGAACCCTCAGTTTTAATTTTTTTCAAATATTCCATTTATGTAATGAAGTTTTTCAGATTTTACTTCTAATCCTACTTTTGTTGCATTTAGTATCATCATACTGTTATGCTTTCTGTTTGTGATTTCAGTTCATAATTTCATTCTGTTTATAAGTTAAATTTGCTATAGTACAAAAATTAATTTTGTAAATGTAGTTCTTCAAAACTATTAATGCTGTTGGACCCCATTAACTCATTGTTTAATTATGGCTCTCCTTTTATGAATTTAAGAAAAATCTTTTTCAGATTTTGTCAGGATTTCATGTTAAGAGAAAACTAGCAAAGTAGTACAAGTTAGAGTTGTATTTTTTATATGAAACCAGAACTAAATCAACAAAAAAGATGCAAGAGAGAAATCTTAAAATACATCAAAAAATAGATGAACAGAGACCAGAATAAAAAAGAAGGGGTGAGGTAACGAAACTTGTCAATAACCTTGAAGGTGGAAAGGAAGCAAAAGTTTAAAAGAATGTAACAAAATTCCTAGGGAGCAGGAAAAAGAGGCGATGTTTGTTAAACCAGATTGCTATTCATCTATAAGTAATGAGAGTAAGATGCAAAGAAAACGAAGTGAGAAACAAAAAGAGTGGGGGAAGTCTTGTGTTCTGTATTCCTGAGGCAAGGGGGGGGGAGTGAAGGGCCACAAATCTTCTTATTGTAAATCTTCTATTGTAATGGCAGTGATTTAGTTAGATTATTATGTTCTTTCTTTTGGTTTAGGCAAAGAAAGGATCGACAATTTTAATGCTTTTTTATTAATCTTTTATGGATTTGAATGTTTGCTTTGGATATTAATAATCATTTCTCAGAGAGGGAAATATTCCATTTTCGATTTTTTAAGCAATTATTTTCAAGATCTAGTGGTCAGTGATATCAGCTGTATACTCAATCATTTTTTATTGATCAAATTTTAATAGTTATAAAAGAGGGTTTTTTATATAAGGGATTTCTATAATAATTAAAGATATTGTTGAAGGAGTGTAAATATAACACAGAAAACTTATAAGGATGTTGGAATTCCTATTGGCATAGTTCGGAAATTTGAAGATATATGTTCCAGCTTGGGTACTGTTCTTGTCACTTAATCAAGGTTAAAAATTGCAAGCTCCATCGGCAGTAGCCCTCATGTTGCTTCTAAGTGTGATGTTAATAAATGACCAAAATATTGATTGTAAAAATGATTATGTGAAATGATGCTCATTCATCATATTTAATGTACTTCTGGAAAATTTCTGAAATCAGCTTCGAAAATTTAATAAATTTTAGAAATTATATAAGAACATTGTTTTTAATAACTCATATTTGTGTTTATTTTTAGGAAGTATGTCTCAGTTATTGCAGTCAATTTGGGGTCCATTAAAACAAAATGAAGTAACTATTTCATTCTACACAAAACAAATATTAGAAGGCTTGAAATATCTGGTAAAGTATTCCTTGAATTTATTTGGTTGTTACAGATCTTTGAGTTGTAACATTATTATATTAAGGAATTAATATTATTGTGTGAGGGTATTTACTGTATTTTGGGGCTATTTATACTTATGATTAAAAATAAAGTTTCTTCTGTTTTTGTATTATCTTCGCTGTTGTGCATTTTATGTAATCATTACTTGTTAATGTTATTAGATGATTTATAAGTAGGAATCAAAATATAATACCATTTTTAATATAATTTTTCTTTTCTGCTTTTAGTGCACAAGTTTATTAACTTAAAGGTATTAAGATAAAAC
Organism: Nephila pilipes; assembly: GCA_019974015.1. Taxonomy (NCBI): domain Eukaryota; kingdom Metazoa; phylum Arthropoda; class Arachnida; order Araneae; family Nephilidae; genus Nephila; species Nephila pilipes. The sequence goes on from BMAW01002945.1 coordinate 988,855, forward strand.
CATTGAGAAGTTTGAATTAAATATTTTTTTTAACATTTTATTTAAGATTTAAACATTTTATTAATCTTTTTAAATATCTCCTACTTTCAAAACTTTTTTGTTTGAAATGAAGATAAAGTAAAGTATAAAAGAGTAAGTATAAAAGATCTGTTTGAAATGAAAATAAATGAAGATAAAACTTCGTTAAAGTTTTCCTATTATCAATAAATTTATAAGGGAATTTTAAATATGGATTGATTTATAGGGGATTGTGACCATTTGATAGTCATGTCTGGAGTTAGTTATATGTCAGAAGGTAGGAGATCAGCAATTATACATTTCAAGAAACTAACACAATTCATTAACATTAAAAAACACAAGTTAATACAGATGTATTAGCTAACAATTTGGCCAGATAACTGATAGAACTGGTAACTGGCATCGGAAACTGATGATTGGGGGGGGGGATTTTGAAGCTATCCTTTATATACTTGTTGTAGGAGGATGAACTCACTTCTTTGTATTTGATTTTTCACACGTGATTGGTTGGTTATGAGTGATTGGTTGGTGTTTATGTGAGTGCATTGAATGCTGCTTCACATTCTTAGTGGTCAGCATACAAGAATCATTAGAAACCACATATTTAATACATTCCTTAAAATGCTGATAAAATTTAAGATAATATTTTAAAAATTGAAAATTATTTATCTTAATGTAAAGCATTATTTTGCAGCTTTTTTTTATAATATGTGAATATGGTTTTATATACAAGCAGGGAATCTATGAATTATAAAAAAAAAAATCTGTTTAACACTACAATTCATTTAGTTTGTAAAAAAAAAAAAATTAACATCAAAAGATATTTCATTCATTTTTTTGTAAATTTTTTTTATTTGCGTTTTAACTTCTGAAATTATTTTTTTACAATACTTTAATTCTCTAGGTGGATTTTTATATCGTTTTTTAAAAATTAAATTTTTTTTTTTTTTTTTTTTTAAAAAAAAAATATTGTATTATGTATATAACTATTGTGGACAAATTGTTTTTTCCTTTAAGACTGTCTTTGTCTAATATCAGAAAATACAGTTTATCTAGGAACATTTTTTATTAGAAAAATATCCCAATGTATTATTCTAATTTCGGTAGCTTTTGATGAATGGAATATTTATTTTGATGTATGGGATATTTTAATTAATTACTCCTTTTTATTTAAATGAATCAATTTTTTTTTATTTATTTTGTTTCAAATATTTCCCCTATATGTATATTAACACAGTAAATTAAAAACCAATTTTGCCTCAAAGGGTAAAAATTACATGGTTACAAAATGCTTCTAAATTTTTAAGGATTCATTATTTATACTGATTTAATTTTTTTCTTTTTGTTTTAGCATGATCAGAAAATTGTTCATAGAGATATTAAAGGAGATAATGTTTTAGTGAACACATACAGTGGTGAGGTGAAAATATCAGACTTTGGTACATCAAAACGCTTAGCTGGAATTAAGCCTGCTACTCAGACCTTTGCTGGTGTGTAAAAGCTGAATTTTTATGTTAACTTTGTTTTCTTCTAATTCTGAGGTCAAAAATGGTAACTATTTGTATCAAATTGATAGGTGTGAAAAAGTAATCAAATTGGGTTTTTTTCCTACAAAACAGTGTTATTCCATGGAAGTAAATGACAATGGAATTTGTCATTATGTTATGCAAATATGGTTTTCATCTAAGAATTTCTTGTAGACAGTAATAATCAGCACTTAAATGTGCTGATGAGTATCTATTTTCTTCCTTCAACTGTTTTTCTTTTCACTGAGTTCTGAATTATAGTTGGCATATTTCTTAAATTTGTACAGAATGTTTAATTTTTACTTGTATTATGAGCTTTAGATGTGAACCTCCTTATTGTAGGTTTCATTTAATGTTTTTACACATACTTTTTGCTTATGTGATACTTAGAATTTTTTATACAACAATTAAGAGCTTTTTTTTTTTTTTTTTTTGAATTCTAAAGTTCTTATCTTTGTATATTTCTTGCATGAAATTTTGTTTTAATTATATTAATTGTGGAAAAGATTTCCATTTTTAAATTTATTTTATCCATTATTGTGATTTCTGTTTAGCTCTTAAACCTGCAATTATTTCATAATCTCAATAGTCAAATATATATCCCTTTTATAAAGAATTTATGAAAAAATATTTGTGTGATGTATTAATATTATTTTGTAGATCATAGTTATTGATGTTGAGTAAAATTTGATTTAGTTAAGTTTTGCTGAGACAGCATTTTGAAGTTAATGCTTAATTTAAAATTTATAACAAACATAGTATATTTATATTAATTGTCTTTAACCTCTAAAACGTGAATTTCTTTTTAATTCAACTTAAAAAATTTTAATGTTTTCATGAAATTCGACTAATCCTCATTGTGGAAACTATTTTAATTAATATATGTTATGAAGATTACAAATTCCTGGTTTGCAAATTCAGAGAACTTGAACTTGCTGAAGGAGTCAAACATTTTTCTCCTATGTTTTCAGGGTTTATTTGATGATTCGTGTTTTTAAAAAGTAAGTTATATGTTATAAATCTAAGGAGAATTTTTTTATTATTTTTGGAAGTATATTTTAATGAAATCTATGAAGTATTAAGTTGAATTAATATGCATATTTGAAAGAAATTAAATTAAAATAAAATCTGGAAGAGGAAATAATTAATTAGCATGTAGGCTTATATTGAGGAATTTCATTTTTTTTTTTTAATTAACTGAAGAATTTTAAGAGTTAAATTCTATAGGTTTTAAAATGGCACTTTTAATTATGGGAAATTGTGTGAATATGATATAAACTGATTAAAAGATTAAATATGTATGCATACAAACTGAGTTTAACTGAAATAAGCTCACTTTTATGTGTACAATAATATGGAATATTATATTAATATTAAATTATGAGTCGACTGAAAACAATATATGTAATTTTTTAAGGCACTCTCCAATATATGGCTCCAGAAGTTATTGATAAAGGACAACGTGGCTATGGTGCTCCAGTAAGTACTTTTGATTACCAGGCAAATTGATTCTTAGATGTTATAATTAAACTGATTCTTGTTTAGATCCATATGCAGGCTGCATGGAATCTTAATGTTTTGGTGAATGTAATTTTGGATGGAAATCCCTTGCTCTGCTAATTTTCATGATGCTTCTTTTGAATTCATAATTTTGTACAACTATTAGATAAGGGTGATGAATCTCTTCTGATATTGTAATACTGTTATTCTGTCTATAACACATAATGTTTTTGAGAATGCCTGCGAAATATCTAAATATAGAAATTACTTTGTTGAAAAATAACCTTTTAATTAATTTTAACTACTGCATCAGAAAATTATTATTGCACACACTTGTATATGTGTGCACATATATCGCATTGAAATATCTTTGATTAATAAATGTGATTTATTTATTTTTCTTTTCTATCTTTATTTTGTGGTGGCTGTGGTAGCCTATTGGTCATGGACTCGTGTCTGGTGGTTTTTGATAAGTCATAGGTTCCAGCCTTGATGCCACTGAAGACCTACCGTGTAGCCGGGGCTGGCATATATTAAATCTGTTGAGGCTCAAAACTACCCCAATTGCATGTTGTGAAAGTTAAAAGAGGGAGGTTTTATCTCGCGTGTTGTCCTCATCAATTAACTGAGTTTCAAAATTACGAGGTCCATCACCAATAGCCCTTGTGTTGCTTCTAGTGCAATGTTAATAAAACCAACAAATCTGTATTTTGTGAAATATCTTGTTAGAATTGAAAGATTTAATAGAGGGTAAGTGGTTTAAGATATAAATTTTTAGTTAAGGAATATTTGAATATTTTTTTATGAAATATATTTTTTTTTTAATTCCTTCTCCATTTGCAACATTTTTCAGTTTTTAGCAGTATCTGTGCAACTTGCATATTAGTCAAGGGCAGTTTCTGAATTTACTCTCAGATCTTTTCATTGCAACAATGTGTTCTAAATAGCTTTCCTGGGTGGCATAAAGAATACATTAATTTGTTTCATGTTTGTAACGCAAACACGATCAGCACTTTCTTTCAAGTTGAAAACTGCATTATGTAGAATTATGATCACTATTTGAGAATGTAAAATTGAATAAATGTGGCTTTGTGTGTTTATGGTTTAATTAAATAACCAAATATAATTAAATCTTTTTCCTTGTCACTTTATTTCAATAATGTCATGAATTTTTTTGCATGATATTTTTTGAAAAGAAATTTGAAATAACAGCATTACATTATTTATTATTGTACATGTAAATATCAAGCACAATTGAGAAACTGACTGAATTCCTGCATTTATAATTACTCCCCTTTTCATCTAATTTATTATCTACCTGATACTATGAAAGACCTTTTGCACATGATTTTCATTTACCAACAATGTTCAAAATTGTATTAAGAGTACCATGTCATGAAACATTATTTTATTATAAAAAAAATATCTAATATGTATCATGTCTCATAATTTTCCTAAATACTTATGTTTCAAAGCACTCGCATGTGAATTTTCTTTGATGAAAGATCAAAATAACTAGATTGAATAACATGCTTATCGTAAGTTTCATTTAATATTTATATTTTTAAAAGTTGTGAATTTGATTGCTTTATATATTTATTTGATTTTTCTGTACTTTAAAATATGAATTGTATTTATTTTTAATTTTCTTGATTAGGCTGACATTTGGTCTCTTGGTTGTACTGTAATAGAAATGGCAACTGGTGAGCCTCCTTTTGGTGAGGTATGTATTAACTTAAATAGTTAACCTGTTTATTCAAAAACTAAAAAAAATTATTCAAGTAATTGTTAGGAGCATATTCAAGACCTGAAAATTTTAAAATAATTCCCATTTTGTCCTTTTACATCTGTTATGATGTAATAGTACAAAATGAGGTAAATTCACTAAGAATCAATACAGTCTGGTTTCCCCCTTTGTTTAAAAATTTTTGAACATGAAAATGTAGTTATGTTTCTGTTCAAAAATTTGTAAAAAAAAACATGTGGACTTTCACTGCTAAATTATTGATTCATAATATACACATACGTATGCATGCATATATATATATATAATTTCAACTGATGAACTCTTAAATTTTTGCATGTTTTGACATATTATTGTTCTTATAGTTAGGTTCTCCCCAGGCCGCAATGTTTAAAGTGGGATTCTACAAAATTCACCCAGAAATACCAGCTGGCATGTCTGAAAGAGCTCAGAATTTTATCAAAAGGTATTTAGTTTATTAAGACATTTTCTTGCAAATTTGTATGTAATATCTTTTCGATAACTTGACTAAGGTTCAAAATTACGAGGTCTGTCACCAATAACCTGTGTCTTGTTTCTGCGAGCAATGTTTATAAACAATTATTCAGTCTTTTTTGAAACATTGACATTTCAAATATTTTGTATTTTTAATAATTATATCATTTAAATGCAGAATAATACAACCTCTGACAATAAAGTTCGGTGAATTGTTCTGTAACATTAACGTAGAAGAAATATTAATGAAAGTTACCTTACTTTCATTCGAAATAATGACCTCCCATAACTATGCACCCCTGAGATCTGCTAGACGTGTCCTGGAAACTTTGCAAAAAGTCTTCTTTTGAAATGGAGTTCAAAAGACTTGTCACGTTTCGTTGGATGTCAGGAATATCGACAAATCTCCTTCCTTTCAAAGCGAGTTTGAGTTGTGGGAATAGGAAAAAGTCTAGAGGATTGAAATCTGCCGAGTATGGTGGATGTTCAACTTGCACCACTCCCTTTTTTGCCAGGAACTGTTTGACGATATTGGCTGTGTGAGGGCGAGCATTGTCATGAACAAAAAACCATGAACCTTGTTATGCGCACTGGGGTTGTACCCTGTGTAGACATTTCATGAAACAGGTCGTAATTTCAATATACCTTGCAGCATTCATCGTCGTTCCCTCAGGTAGAAAGTCCTTGTAGATAATGCCTTGATTATCAAAAAAAGTGGTGAGCATCGTTTTGATGCATGATTTTTCTGCTCTGACCTTATTCCGATAAGGTGTTGAAGAAGAACACCATTCCATGCTTTGCCGTTTCGTTTAAGGGTCGCACCTGAAACATCAGGAGTCATCCTCAGTGACAATACAGAAATTTGATGTTGCATCAAACGACAAAATCCTTTTCCTATGTGAAGCCTCTTGTTATTTAACTCTCAATAACATTTTTGTTACTAGTAAAATTACTTTTTTTATTCAAAAATCTCTCATGATTGACTACAGCAACTTAGGACATCATACTCAACACCATCGATGCCACTTCTCCTCTCTGATTTCAATTTCAGAATACAAATAAAAAATTATTCGCGACAGTAACGCCATCTATGAGCGTGAATATATAACATACTCCCCACCTTGAAACCCCAGGGTTTCAAGAAGTTCACTAACACAAACAGTATTACAACCTTTACACAAATTAGTAAAAACACAAGATACACAATAATCGATACATATATATAAGAAACAATAATACAAAACTCATATTTACAAAATTAAAGATTACACATTAATTATGTTCCATAGGCAATACACAAATTTTTGAAATGGCTCTTTTACAAGTACTAGATTGCATTTTAATTTTTACAACACGAATTTTTTTATCATCCCCAAAATAAATTTTAATTATCCTGCCCATAGCCCATTTATAACAAGGCAAATTATCTTCTATTAATAAAACTAAATCTCCTAATTTTACACTATTTTTTACACTATTTTTCTCGAACATCCATTTGGATCTCTGTTGTAATTGACTAAGATAGTGACGATGCCAAAATTTCCACTTACATTGCACAAGTCTAGTAATTTTTTGCCATTTTTTGAGATGACTCTCCTTTAAGGACGAGAATTTAAAATTCCCTCTATTTGAACAATTACCGTTAAGAACTCTTTGTAAGTTAAGTTTATTCCCTTAACAACTCCTTTTAGATGATATTTAAACGACTTTATAGCTGCTTCCCAAAGGCCACCAAAGTGTGGGGATCTTGGTGGAATAAACCTCCACTCAATACCTTCTGCAGCTAAATAGCCTGCCAGCTTTTCATCTGGTTTTTTAACCATTTCATGAAGCCTTTTAATTTCTTTATTAGCTCCTACAAAATTCCGTCCATTATCTGAAAACAACCTTGCACACTTACCTCTTCGAGCCATGAATCTCTTTAGAGCTGCAATAAATGAATTTGAAGACAAATCAGAAACGATCTCAATGTGCACAGCCTTAAAACAAAAGCACACAAAAATACAAATATAAACTTTCTGTAAAGCACCTTTACACTGAGCATTACTCTTAATATAAAACGGCCCACAGAAATCGGCTCCAGCACAATTAAAAGCAAAATCTGGAGAAACTCTTTCCTTGGGCAAATTGCCCATGATTTGAGTCGACACAGTTGGTTGGACTTTGAAACAAATGATACATTGATGAACAATTTTTCTACAACTATTACATCCATTTAGAGGCCAGAATTTTTCTCTAACAAGATAGAGTAACGAAGAAGCACCAATATGTAAATATTTTTTATGAAAATGTTCTATTATAATTAGAGTTAACCTGTGACCCTTTGGCAAAATTATTTGATGCTTTTTATTAAAACTCAAATTACTATTACCTAACCGCCCTCCGACTCTTAACAATCCCTTAGAATCCAAGAAAGGATTCAAAGTTTTTAATTTACTACCTGGAGGCACGCAGTGTTGGTTTTGGAGACTATTAATATCCTTAGTAAAGGTCTGGGTTTGGACACCTTTAAGTAAGAATGCCTCTGCTGCATTCAACTCCCTTGCATTCAGTGGACCTGTTGTCTTCACTGCGCCCTTTAAGTTCTTGACAAACCTGAAAACATAACTTAAAACACGAATGATGTTAATGTAATAGTTATTTCAAAAAGACACTCTAAAAAACTAGGAGTAGTACAAAGAGAAAGGTGAATCATAGAATCCTTATTTAGTTCTGAGTTCTTTTCAGTTCCTTTAACCTCTAGAAGATATTCATCATCTGAAACATTAGGATTGTCCTTGAAGTGTGGCCAGCTATTAGATGACAAGAAAGAAGGTCCATTCCACCAAATGTCTAATTGTTGGATCTTTGAAGGAAAAATACCTCGTGAGATTAAGTCTGCGGGATTCTCAGCAGTTTTAACATAATGCCAATGAAAATCCTTTGTATTCTCTTGAATTTTGGTGACACGATTAGCTACAAATACCTTCAGAGAGCTGGGTGGAGTTTTAATCCAAGCCAGCACCACGGTAGAGTCTGAGTACAAATGTATTTCATGAAATTCAAGTTGTAATGATGATATAACCTTTACGATAAGTTTTGAAAGTAATTCAGCAGCACAAAGTTCTAAACGTGGAATACTTATTTCCTTGATGGGAGCCACTCGAGATTTGCTGCACAAGAGTGACACCTTAATGTCACCATAACTTGATACAGATCTAATGCAGACGACACAACCATATGCATCTTTCGAAGCATCTCCGAAGCCTATAAGGTCAACTTTCAGGGCCTTAGAAGTTAAAACATGTCGTTCTAAAGTTAAATTTTTTAATTGACTCAATTCAGAACTGAATTTTTCCCACTCTCTACTTAAGTGTAAAGGAACTTCATCGTCCCAATCAATTTTTAAAATCCATAATTTCTGCAAGAAAATCTTGGCTGTAATTATCAAAGGTCCTAAGCGACCTAATGGGTCAAACAATCTGGAAATATCAGATAGCATTGTTCGCTTTGTTGCTGGACTCACAATTTTTTGAACACTAAAACAAAATGTGTCCTTTTTAGGATTAAATTGTAATCCCAAGGTTTTTAATGTTGTTGAATTGAGATTATCAAAATTGTATTCTCAGTCCGACGTTGGAACCTTGTGTAACAGACTAGGATTATTTGAACTCCACTTATGAAGCTCCATGCCCGCTGATTTTAACAACAGTATTAACTGGTCTTGTAGTTCATTGGCAGAAGATAAATCCTTGGTACCACTTAGAATATCGTTGACGTAAAAGTCTTTACCAGCAGCGGCAGCTAAAGGATACCTGTTTTGTTCATCCCAACATAATTGTTGAAGTACTCTTGTTGCCAAGTAAGGAGCGCACTTGGTTCGTAGGTAACAGTGAGCAACTTAAATATGCGTAATTTCTCTTCCTTTAAACTTTTCCAAAAAATACATTGTAAATCACACTGATCTGGATGTATCCAAATTTGACGATACATCTTTTTTATATCGGCAGTGAAAACTACAGAATGTTTTCGAAACCGCAACAAAATAGCGAACAAATCATCTTGGACAACCGATCCTGAATATAAGTTATCATTAAGCGATTGTCCAGATGACGTTGCCTCTGATGCGTTAAAAACCACTCGTAATTTGGTGGTACTACTCTCTGGCCTAAAAACGCCATGATGAGGCATGAAATATTTTGGAGTTTCAGAAGTTGCCTGCATATGCCCCAAATTCTCATACTCTGTTAAAAATTCCTGGTAGAGTTGCAGATACTCAGGATCTCCTTCCAAACGTTTCCAAAGAGAATTAAATCTTTTAATTGCTATGTGTTTTGACTAGCCTAAACATGGGGTCTCTATCTTAAACGGCATTTTGACAACATAGGTTCCATTGTCTTTTCTGAAATGTGTCTTCATAAAGTGATCCTCACAAATTAAACTCTCCTCATCTGGTAATTTATCCCTTTCAACTTCCTCAATTTCCCAAAATTTCCTTAAATTTGCATCCAAATCCTCTATTATTAATCCACACTGAAAAGTAGTTTTGTTCTCAATTGGAACACTTCCAGTAGCAACATACCCAAACACTGTATTTTGAAAAGCAATTTCTGAATCCGGAAACCTAATTTGACCCGTTCTCAAAAGTTCGTAAAATATTTGGGCACCTAATAAAATATCCATCTCTCCAGGTTTATTGAAACTCACATCTGCTAATTTGAAATTACCTAATTCTAGCGTATTAATGTCAAATTGCCTGGAGGGTAAATGATCTGTTATTTCCGGTACTACTAATAACTCAATTTCTTTTTCAAAACTTCCACTAACGTTCGAAATTTTTGTTTTTACAATCCTGTTAACAACAGAAGAAGACTGATTTAATCCGGAGACCACTATGCTTCATTTTTGTTTTTTCAAATTCAATTTGTCGGCTAAACGTTTTGAAAGGAAATGACTCATACTACCAACATCTAGTAACGCACGTGCGCTCGTAAATATTCCTAAATTATTTTGAATCACGACCTTCGCAGTACTTAATAAAACCATCCTATTTGCATTTACACTTGTTGCAGTGAATGAATGTGTAGTGCTCGCAGGTGGCACGTTCGATGGAGAATTAAAACTGGGATCGGGATTTTCTATTCGCGGAACAAATACATTTGACCTTGGATTTAATGCTATAATTTCATTTTCCGAACGAGCTTCGGTTGCATTTTCTTTTATGTGCAAAAGTGTGTTATGCCGTTTTTTGCAAACAAAACAGTTAGATTTTGAATAACAATTAGCCACTTTGTGATGATTTAAACAATTAAAACATAACTGCTTATTTTTAACAACCTCAATTCTCTCCTTAACAAGCATATTTTTGAATACAGGGCATACATTCAGAGAATGATTTTCATTAGATTTACAGACTACACATTTTGGAGTTTTAACCTCCGATACAAATACCTTTTGTGGACTGTATTCTTTACGATATTTTTGCGACTGAATTACGACTTGCGGCCTTGAGAACACATTACTATCGTTTTTGAATTTTGACGCTGCATAAATATCGCAATGCCTAGCCAAATCTGGTGGCACATACCAAGATTCTCCTTGTTTCACGCCAATATGAATTTGTAATTCACGATCTAATGAATCAAATATTTTTTCGGAAACCATAAGTTCACAAACTCCCTTGAAATCATTTACCTTTCTTAATTGACAATAGTAATCAAATGCTGCACTAAGTCGCGAGGCAAATTGGATATAACTTTCGTTTGGGCGTTTTTTCGCTTTACGGAAATTATTTAAAACTTCTTGTGGTGTGGATTGAAATTCTTTTAATACTAATTCTTTTAATTTGTCATACATACACAATTCATCCTCACTTAAATATATCGTTAAATTGGTAGCCCTTTCGCCCAAGATATTTAATAGAATTTCTGACTTAAATTGTTCTGGGACATTTTTGGTTTTGAAAGCTCTTTCAAGCGATTGGAAAAATAAATTATACGATTCTGCACGTGTCGGAACTGGTATTGTTAAGGTTTTGACACTTTTTATCAAACATTCTAAACTGGAATTTAAATCGGAATCGCTACTTGTCACATTAACATTTTGTGTTACTTTTTGCAAATTCTCGAGCTCAAGTTGTTTTTCTAATTGCGTGAGTTTCAATCTTTCTAATTCTAGCTTTCGTGCTTCATTTTTTTCGTAATCTTTTTTCTTTTCAAATATTGATTCAACTACAGTTTTTACGACTTCAAGATTATTTTTATAAATATCGCTCTTTTCAATTAAATCTTTAATAGTAAGTACTTTGGCACTTGCTGGAACACTGATTTCTAGTTCTTTGGCAACTTCGATTAATTCACTCTTTTTAAGTTTTGAAAGCATTTTGATTGAAAGGAGAACTCTAAATATATGCAACTCATACAATGAAACTAATACATCATTTTGGAAAACATACTAAAATAAACTAAAAGTGTACTCACAGTTACTCAAAACGAAACGGACCCAATTGTAATCCAATACTGATGAAACAAAAACTATAATCCAGTAAAGTTGAAACTATTTTCCATTAAACAGTCACATACACCATTATTCAATGTTCAATACGAAACTTTCCAATGAACGAACAATCCATCTTTTTGCTGTTCTGCAGTTCGGCGGACCACTTATGTTATTTAACTCTCAATAACATTTTTGTTACTAGTAAAATTACTTTTTTTTATTCAAAAATCTCTCATGATTGACTACAGCAACTTAGGACATCATACTCAAAACCATCGATGCCACTTCTCCTCTCTGATTTCAATTTCAGAATACAAATAAAAAATTATTCGCGACAGTAACGCCATCTATGAGCGTGAATATATAACACCTCTAAATGTGCCTGTTTCTGATCATCAGTCAAGTTATGTGACACAAGACGACAACACGTTTTTCTCATCCCTAAATTTTGGGTAACGATTTGTTGCACAGATTCATGGTTAATCTGCAGTTTATCAGTCATCATGTGAACAGTTAATCGACGATCTTTTGTGAGTAATTTACTCATATTCCCTATGTTTTCGTCACTGACAGAAGTCGCCGGTCTTCCGCTACGGGGGTTGTCAGAAACACTTTCCCGGCCTTCTCGAAAAACGGGCGAACCACTCGTATTTACACTTCATGGACAGTGTTTGATCTTCAAAAACACGTACCAGCATTTCATGAGTTTCTTTTGGTGTCTTGCCAAAATTAAAAAAAACTTTAAATTGATTTTTTGTTCATTCGTTTTCCTGTTCTCAGTTAAGAACCAACACCCTAAACAAGCACTTTGTAAAACATGTTTTACACTGAACACAAATGATGCTCTACAGAACAACGGTAGGGACAGATGGTCAAAACCTGCTGTTATGCAGGTGCAGCATTTTGTTTCGCCAGTATTGCCAGATTGGCCGTTCTGACTTCATTCACCGAACTTTATTGTCAGAGGTTGTATGTATATTACAGTAGCTGAGTGGTTGTGGACTCGAGTTAATTGTAGCATAATTGATGCTTGTTAAACTTGTCAGGGCTCAAAGCCCTCACATTGTTGTGATATAAAAATTTAGAGAACGAGGTGAAAATTCAGGTGTTGTCACTTGACCATGCTTGAAAATTACCAAGTATGTCACCAATAGTCATTGCGTTGTCTAAGAGTGACATTAATAAACTATAACTTCACAGTACACTTATAAACCTTTTAGCTACAGATATTAGTAATTGATGAATCCAAATTTGATTATTTCAATTTGCTAGTGGTTGTATTGATTGTTTTGAACATTAAAATAGATAGATAAATTAAAATAGTTTATGCAAGGATAAATTTAGTAACAAAAATTGAAACATTATTGTAACTGCTTATGATAGAATGGTCAAAGAAGATATATACATTTAACTAAGTCCCAATCACTTCTATATAAACAAGTTACTATTCTTCATGTTGAAAAATGCTGTGTAGTAAAATTTTTAATGATTGCAATTCCTATTTTTTATATGTTAATAATCATATTAATGTTAACGTACTAATTTAGTTTGGCAATATATACGTAGCTTTTACTCAGTCCCCAAACATTAAAATTTACCTATATGATCTAAAGCATAACCTCCAAGGCTTGCACTTGTCCTTAAGTTTGAGCTTAAGCTTTACTTTGCGTGTAGGATGCATAACAGGCCATAAACAGATAAAAGTATATTGCCTTGAATGTTGGGCATACCTGATTTTCACATTAGTCAATGCAAAGTATTTGTGAACAAAGTTAATAATTTCTTTTTTCTATTGTATTAAAAAAAATGCTTGCTCTAAAATACTGCCAATATTAGAACTTAGTAACATTTTTTTTTATCATTTTAAACATTAATTTGTTTCCTCACTTTATGAAAACTCTTTGGAGCTTTTGGTAAGTATGAGAATCGTGACTCTGAGATACCTCAAGTTCCTTGTGTCCCTGTTCAACCGTCCTTGTTAACTAATTTTTACCTTTTCTATATCTTTCCTGTCTAGATTACTGTTTAAACAACTGTTTGGTACAGCTTAGTCAGATTTGACTCTTGTGCCATGTGCTTTAATTGTCATTCACTCCCATAATTAAACATGCTTCATTGAGTTGGTAGTAAATCAGTCATTTTCTTCGGTGATGAAGTAATGGGTGTCAATAATCATAATATTCTGAGAGAAGAATTGAAGAATGGAATGGAAGAATTATAGAGATTGTGTCTTTTGATGAGCTAACAGGGAATGTAATCCTCCAGTCTTTTACTTTGTTGCATCTAATATTTTGTATGTGTAGCAGGAATAACTTGAACACTAAGACATATTTTGAAACATTGAGGGAAAACATTATCACCATTGAAAATGAGTCTTTTATTACCTTGTTTTTTTACATTTAAAAATAAATTTAATTCATAATTGTAGTTTTTCCAATAATGTAATTAAAATACATGTGTTGTTTTATTCATGACATATTTAGGATACTAAACTTATTATTTAGAATGTTAAAATATGAAATAAATTGGAAAATATATTTAAAAGTTTTGAAGAAAAGGAAAATGCATAGTTAACATTACATTATCTTTTGAGCTTCTGTTGATTAAAGAATAAAAATATTTTGTTCTTTTTGAATGCTCATTTGCATTAAGAACTTTTCATGGAATTTTTTTTTTATCAGTTTGTGGGAAAATTCTTTAAAAAGGTTAGAAAGGAGAAAGGTGCTTCTCAGTAATGGAATGTCCATACCACTACAGTATATACCCCTTTATCAAAACTATTAATTTTAAATGTTGCATAATTTCACAGTTACATAAATTAAAATTAAATTTAAAAAATTAAATTTTTAAAATAATTCCAAGATTAATTTTAAAAGTTTAGATATGTAAGGTTTTTAAAAAATTACTATGGAAATAAAAACGGATCAAAGTTTCTTTATCTTTTTGGAAATCAGAGAGCAATTCAATTTACTTGCTGTAATGCTATTTTTTTTTCTGATTGACCAAACTTTTAAGATCGACAGAATGTTTGAATGCTTAATAAAAGAAAAATAATAGTATAATAAAAATAGTGTGCTAAGGATTATCATACATTTTGAAACTATAGTAATAATGGACATGTGCAGTTATGGGGAGTAATAATTTTAAAGTGCGTTAGGAAATTGGTATAATTTTTTTGATGAAGTTAATGGAGATTCCCTTTTAACTTCAGAAAGAGCATCTGACAAACATTGCTTAAAATGGTTAAAGTAATGTCATGCTATAATTGTGTGCAGGGCAAGCTGAGAGTATTGTGGAAAATGATAATGATTGGAATGTTGATCCTGAAAGTATGTTACAAAAAAATGAGAAAACCTACTTCATGAATATTAGTGGGTTTATTAGCAGACATCCTTATTTTTCATCCCCTCTCCATCTCTCCGTATCTGTGTTTACATGATTTGTTGACACTAATACATTGTCTAATCAAAAAATCTTTTCTTTCATTGTTTTTAGGTATGCAATCATATCTGTCCTGCAGATTTTTAATTTAAATTTCTTCCTATCAACTTTCACTTTTTAATGTTCAATACTTGCAATCGATTAGTAAGCAGCATGTTCTATATATTCATTGAATAAACTGCTTGTTTTACATTTGAGTAAATTTTAAATATTTTAACAAAAACTTATTTGTTCTAACAAATTTAATTTTTAATCTGCTATGGATTCTGTTTTGTTAAAATCTCTGAATTATCAACATTAAAATAATTATCAAACTGCTACTATACCCCTATAATATTAGTAAAATATTGTCTCTTTAGATGTTTTGTTCCTGATCCTGATGAAAGAGCAACAGCATCAGATCTTCTGTTTGAGCCATTTATTTTAGAGTAAGAATTAAATTTTTTAAAATTTTAATTTTGCATGTGTTAATTTATTACTTATATTTAATCTAAAAATTCTCTTTAGACCAAGTGGGAAAAAAAAACCTCCTAAAGAAAAGAAGCCTCCTCCTGATTTTAATAGATCTATCTCAGGTACTTACTTTTCTGTTGAAAAAGTTCATAATTTTGAATAAATTTTGCTATACCGTATTACTTTGTAAAAGTCAGCATGTCTTTAAAAATTTGATTCAATAACTTATATAATGTTAAGAATGTAATAAATAGGTCTCAGTGCTTGTCTTTAATTTGTGCATGTAAAGTATTAAAATTCTTCATCTGCTTAAAGAATAATGATGGAACAGTTTGATGTATATATAAAAGTATTTTATCTTTCTGTCAGAAAACTGTTTATGTATACATTCTTTTTGTCTCATATATTGACTTGGAACTTCTAAACGTAAAAAATTTATAATGAACTTTTAAAATTAAAGTTTATTTAAATTGTAATTATATGTGTGTGTTCTTAATTGAGGGCTCTTGTAACAATTATTGTATAAATATCAGTATATTTCATTTATTATTGCTGATATAATGTTTGCAACAGTAGAATTAATTATTGAGAAATACTGACCATTATAAAAAACATTCAAAAATAAAAGAAAAACATTTTGGAAAATACAGGAATATATATTCAAATATTTTAAAATGTAATTGAAGTATGACTTAAATGAATTTACTCAAGTAAATATGCTTGATTTATCTTATTTCATTTTTGAGTTAAAGTACTTTGATGTTTCATTGGGTACAAATAAATTAAGTTCTGCTGTGTGTTTTTTATACTTTGTGTAATCACATTAGATTATTTTTTTAAGACTAATTTAATCTTATTGTTTCTATCAGTTTCATACATATTGTTACTGAAAACACACATTTATATTGATGACTTCATGAAAAAAATTGTTTTCCAAAATTTTTCAAGAATTTCCGTGTGGATACTGATTTGTTTATCACTTTTGTGTAATTAGTATTTTTCTCACCAATTTATTTAAGGTGGTGGAAGGGATGTTTTTGTTATTAATTATAATTTAAATAAATAAATGGACAGAATTATCTGTGATGCTTGTAGTTTCATGACAAGTGATGTATTAAGGCAACTTTTTTTTTAAGATGTATAATTTTTTTAAATAAATGTTGGAAAAATTTATTTAGAAATTTTTCTTCTTGAAATTTTACCTCTTCTGTAATTAAATATGTTAGAGTATTGGCATTTAATTGATTGGTCCAGTTTTGTTAATTAGGTACCTTTTTTTTGCATTTCTTGTGTTATAAATTTATTAGTGCCTAATGGTAAATAAACCAATTTTCTCTGAAATTAGTATAAAAGTTATATTATATTGTTTATTATTATATGTGTATCTATGTCTCTTATTTGAAAGGAATGCTTGAATAACTATGTTGTGATTTTAAAAGCAATTTAGGCTAAAATCGCATTTATTATTTTTCTGTAAAAGTATTTAAAAATTGTTATTGGTGTAAAAGAATTGATATCTTGATGCATGCTGTCAAATTTCCTTGTTTTGAGATATGTCCTCTAATACAGAGTAATACGGTATGTTTCTGTTGTTATATAAAGACTTATTTCGAGTATTTAAGTTCCAGAACGAGTTTCCAAGTTAGACAAACCTGGAAAAGTGGAAAGATTTGCAAGTACTGGGGAAGAAAGGTGAGCTATATCCTGATATATATGTTTGTATTTATTTTCAGTTTAAATACACTATTTCCAACATGTATATCTTAAGATATCATAATTTGCTTTTGGAAATTTTGCTGTCCGCTTTTCTATTATGGGCATTTTTTGGTGTATCGATTTTTGAATTTTTTTTATTTAGTTCATCTGTCCTCTCACGTAGAAGTCCATCAAACTCCCTTAGGATTCCAACACCAAACTTCTCATTTAGGTATGATTAATTATTAATTGTTAATATATAGTAGTTGTAAAACTGATGGGAAAAGATATAAATGTATCTTATATTTTAACCATTGTTAAATTTAACTCAAATTTCGTGTATTATAAGCATCCAGGTATATTTTTAATCATACCAAAAAATTTATCTGAATTGTTTTAGAAACTATGATTTATTTTTTTATACTAATTTCAGTTTTATTTATAATTGCATTTTCATTAATAATTAGCTCTAAAATTAATTTATGAAATTATATTTTCTTTATACAGATTTAAATGTTTGTATAGAAAATATTTTTTATTTTAATGAAAAATAAATTTATCAGAACCATTTAATTCACTATTTTAAAATATTATTTGATTTACAAATGATATTATTTGTATATTAAATCTTAATTTGTTGAAAGTATTTCAATATTGATATTTAAATGCTTAAATTAAAATGACTTTGATAAATTTGAACTGCTCAAAATTTCTGATTATTTTCTGGGCTTCACTAATATCTAACTCTTATTTGTCTTTCATCTTATGTTCTGGCTCTTCGATTTCTATTTTAAATCAATCTGAAACTTTTGCTCTTATTGAAAGGGGAAGCAATTATATTTTCTGGAATGGTAGATTTGTTTTTAAGACACAAAAATAATTTATTGTTGATTTTTTAATTGCCATCCTTATTCCATTTCAAAAATTTCAACTTCAGACTCGATTTTCAATATATATATAGTTCTTGGGGGGGGGGGGGGCATATTAAATTTTTTTCATTACCCTTTGGATAGGAAGTGGTTGCAAAAATAGATATTTCTGAATGATTTTTAATCTTTTTCAAATTCATTTTCCTCCATCTTAAAATAGTGTAATAGAATGGATTATGTGTTGATCAAAATGTGTATATTTAATGAATCTTATTTTAAATTTATTAGCCTGTTGCTGTAAATGAATACATTCACTATAATTTTGTGTGTATAGTGTTTTTTAATAACTTCCACAACATTTTTATAATCATTAGGAAATATTCAGAGTAATCTTCAGATACCTTAGAGATATGTTTATCAAATAATATTTAAAGAAACTAAGTGATTTCCAGTATTTTATATGGTGCACAGTATTTTACTGTAAATTTTTTTTACATATTGAACAAGCACTGTTAAGTGTTCCAACTTATTTTAGTTTGAGAAAGTAGTATAAAAATTTCCTCGTGATGAATGAATATCAAATTAACTCAGTAATTATGAAGCTAAATTTCATTAATTGCTTCATATAGTAATATTATGAAATAAATTGAATTAATTTTAGACATAAATATTGACCGAATTCCTATTACATGCAATATATATTTTGTAATATTAAATTTAATAGTGCTATTTTCTTTTTTAATCTTTGCAGTTTATTTTATATACTCTTGTAGCCACTCATGCTGCTGCAATTCTTTTTATGCATTTATGTATGCTTATAATCTCTTCAACTGTGCGTCTTTGGAAATTATTCTCCTGTTTTCTGTAGATTCATTCTCTATATGCATATAAATTTAATTCATTAATTTCTAATTTCATATCATAGAACTTGAAAATAAAATTAATGAGTATATTATTCAGCAAATTTCCCTCTACTCTTTAGTATTTTCTTATTTTATGTTTTTTTAGATGTAAAGTGAAAAATAATAAAATAAAGAGTTTGTTGTAAGAGGTTATATTCTGTTTTGTTGTTATATTTAAATGTTTGTTCTGTTTAATTATATTTTTTTGCTTTAAATATATTAAGTCACAAAATATGTCTTTGTAATGTGTTATGGTTTTAAACTAATTTATGTTTTCTATTTATTTGTGTAAATTATATAGTCAATTTTATTTTTTGTGTGTAGAAATATGAAGTTTTAATGAATATTGTTATACCGAAAATGTTGCTTTCTTTTTAAAACTGAATTTAGGAATGTAGTTTTAAGTGGAACTGATACAAATTATTGGTTTGGGATTAAAATATATCTTAACTTTTCAATATTTGATTCAAATAATTTTCTTGTTTAAGTGAAATTTAAACAATTAATGATTATTTTATTGGTGAAGCAGAATTGTTATATCCTTCAACTGTCAAATATTTCCTCTGTTGCTGAGTTCTTGTATTAGTTATATAGGTACTATCAAACAGGAAAATAAATTTTAGCTTACCTAGATCCATGGGAAACAGAGGTTATCTTTTAAGAAAATGTATTGACCTAAACTCAGCACACCAAAGCTGGAGTAGCAGGGGCTTACTGCTGTACTTCGTCACACAATAATAGGTTTACATACTTTTTAGCTGCAACCAAGTCTTAGGTCATATGTTTTCTATCATGTGCACAAGATATTATTCTGATTTGTCTTATATACTGACAAGATTTGGACATGAAATTCTTGGAACATGTGCCATATATATATATATATGTGTCTGTATATATATATATATACAAGCATATATATATATTTATAAATGTCACGACTTCATTCATTTTTATAACTGTGACAAAAATATGAGGGAGAAAAAAATGAATTAAAATTTTCTCAAAATCTAAGCTGAAATATTTATGTGCAACATCAGTCATAATTTCTGTGGTGTACAAATCTTACTACTCATTACTTATGTTACTAAATACAACCCAGTTAATTTTTATATTATTGATATTGTTCTAAAAAAAACTCAAAATCAGTTTTTTTACTTGGATTTTTATTTTATTTGAATTGAGCTCTTGATTGCTTTCTTTTCAATTGGAAATAATTTTTTTCAGCTCAGAGTCATCTAATGAAAACAGGCGTTCTAGTACAGGACTGTTAAGTCCTCCTATAGACAGTCCACAGATTGATCAAGAACAAGGAAATTTTTATTTGCTCAAAAAAGATTCTCAAAGACGTGCTACTATTTGTAAAGTGTTGTTAGATAATGCTGAAATAGTAAGGTTTAAATGATCTTTTTTTTTTTAAATGCCTTATTCTATGTTTTGTCTGTATTGTTATTTATCATAAAATTTTCCTTGATTATGAAATAAGCAAGCATAAATTTTTCTAAGAATCTGAATTTATTATTATAGAATTTTAACCCTTTCGATATGGGCCTACCAAATGTGCATCACTTGCATTCGTTGTTCAACTTGCAACGTACCAACTACTTATCACTGGAGAATGAACTCGGGGGCCGAGTCTCTAGATGGGTCCCTGTGCCCATTGCTGTTGAACTGAATAGTATTAAAATCTTGACCTTCAGTTTGTTCTCAGTCTTCCTTAATTCAGTATTTTGCTCACCAACTGTTGTTGGGAAGGAGGGAAAGCGTTATGTAAACAAACTGAAGTTGGCTCTTTAAACTTACTTTTGATGTACATTTGCATTACTGGTTTTTCTCCGAAAGCTTTTTTTTTTTTTGGTTTTCCTATGCATTTCCCCCCTTTCTTTTGAAGTGTTTTACACTAGGTACTGTATCACTTTGCATTGATTTTGTATGTATTTTGTATACTTCCCTTTCTACTTCAGAAAGTCTCGACTCCTGTTTATATTGGAGATAAAATGTTCTTTATCTAATGTTCTTTTATATACCCACATAGTCATCGAGCCAATTGATGATAAGAATATGATTAGTTTTCTTGAAAGTTTGAAAGCAATATTTATAGTGATTCTGATGTGGACATTCTGTCAGAGACAGGCAATACAAGACTTTGCGTTTCTCTGCACTTCAAGAATTACTATACTCAGTCTTCATTTTAAGTTTTCTTTGTTATTTCTTATAAATAGTCTTTCTTGTATATATATTTTTTATTAATTTTAAAATTTATTGATGTATTTTGTCAGTAAAACTGGAATAATTTCCATAGGGTTTCTGAAAATTATTTCTCAAAAAAAGCACTTCTTAAATATATTTTTCTGTAAATTAAAGGAAAAGATTATTAAAGATGCGAATTTTAAAATATATTACAGCTTTAGTAATAATCTATAATGTTAACAAACATTATAACATTAGGACGAAAACTTTTTTTTAATGATTTTTTTTCTTGAGTTTAACTTAGCGATGCAAAAACCCCATCCTGTGGGTCAGTTCCTTTTAATACTCCTTTGTCCCCAGAGAATGTCTTAAGCAAAAGCCTGCTGTCCCAAAAGGGTTAATTTATTTAAATTCTTGTGTTTCTAATCATTCACACGGATAAGAGATTCAAGCTGTTTTCTAACGTTGTTTTAAAAGATTTTTCAATTTAAAAAAAATAATCTAATTCTACTATTTAAAAATAAATTATTTTCTTTTGGCGTAGAATATTGTGGCATTTTTATGATTTTTTTAAAATTAAAATTTGTGATTATATTGTGAAAATATCAATCAAATCATAAGAGTAAAATTATGATTGATATATTTGTGTTTTAACTTCAAATGCATGAAAATAGTTTGTTGTTTTGGTTTCCAGAAAATTTTTTTTTATATACCTTTTTAAATGAAACTGCTGTAAATTTTAATAAAACTTGTGTTATTTTCCATACGCTGAACTTTATGTTCATGTATTAAATATTTTTCAACAAAAAAAAGGGCAAATTAACTTATAAAGCTTCATGTATAACAGTTTTAAAGCAAAATTAAAGGAATCAATAATAAAAAGTTAATGTGCTGTAGTAAATAGATATTTGTGTAATGATATGTTGTTAAAGCAATATTAAGAGAAATTAAAATGTTTCTAGTCTTATCAAAATTTTCTCTAAATTATTTTATAGCTATTTTTGTTACCTGATTGTTGTTAAAATGTTTGTATATTGAACAGAAATATTAGAATGTGGTTTTGTGTTTGTATATTATTTATGCATGAGATAAATCTTTCATTCTTACTACTTATGTTTTAATGTTTTGAATTCTTTTTTAATATGTGTAGCAATCGATCACATAGAATAAGCTCTTACATATTATACGTCAATTAATGAGCTACTTTTTTTCTTTGTTGTCTTCTTTTACAAGGTAAACAGAAATTCAAAATAGCCTTCAGTTTTTTTTTTTTTTTTATCTCTTTCAATATAACTTGATTTTAGGTCTCAATAACTGAAAAATTTTGATTACTTATTATTTTTAGTTTGTATTTTTTTTTTTTTTTTTTTTTTTTATAGAAATCAGAATTCTCTTGCGTTATATAGCTTAATATGATAATCTAATTTTGTCAAGCGATGAAAGTAGTCTAGCCCATTGAAAGTTTACAGTAACAGAATAATAGTAATAGCCATATATTTCAAATTTGTGTTCTTAATGTATCACACTTTACACTGTTATTAGCCCTCATCATTTATGTATGTATGTGGAAAAGCTGTTCATAAAACAAAACTTTTAACATCATACTGAAATTCTAAAAAGAGAAATTGACTTTGTTTTAATATTTTGTTTGAAAAATTCCAGCATTGTAATAACTGGATGTTTTAATGTTGAAATTAAAAGTAAAAAATTCTAATAAATATTTGTTTTTGGTAAGAGATATTGTTAGTAAGCATCCCTTAAGTTGTATCTTAAATTAAAATATTTATAAAGAGATACATTATATCTCCTTTCTCTCCCCAATACTTTTTGATACAGGACAAAAAAGTCTATTAAATACATAAATTTTTTAAGCTTATTACTTTATCCACTGATTGAAACTTTTAAGATCCATGATTTAAAAAAGACACTTCATTTTTGTACCTTGATCGTTAAAATGCAATTTATTATTTTATGTTATGGCAGCATTTGGGGCTTTAAAATAAAAATTACTTATAAAGTATATTATATGTTAAATGTTTAATGAATTATTGTGATTAAACTATGAATTTTAGTTTATATGTATCAAATGTTACTTATATCTATTATGATCCTTATTTGAATGTGATTAAACTGATAACAAAATAATTTCTATTCCCTATCATATACTTCTCAATTATTTAATCAAATTACTCCCTTGTAGATTTTGACAAAAAGTTGATGAAAATTTTCCCTAGAACTAACCTGTGTGTAGCCACATTTAACATTTATGACCAATTTCGAATTTAATGTAAATTTTCTTCTGAATCTGAATTTTCCAAACATGTTTGCTTAAGTGATCAAGCAAAAATATTTTTTGATTTTGAAAAAAATCAATCGTAGGGCACTGTAAATTTACGTGGGAATAATGCAAGTATATGATAAACTTTGAGTGTAAGTGTTGATTCTTTTCATTATTATTGAATTTAATGGAACTTAATACGATTTATAATTCATGAATATATTCTCATTTTTTTAGATTTGTGATATGTGGATGAATGATTTGAGTCAAAAAACACCTGACATAGTTTTGACAATGGTAATTGGTTCATTTAATTGATGTGATATTAATGGATATAGTTCTAAATCATTTTATTAACTGTCATTTTTAATATTTACTGTGTTAAGCTTACCCTTTAGCTTCTTAAATTTATATTATTGTTAGTTTATTTGTGTATTATCATATATTCGGGCATATAATGGGCACTTTTAATACAAATATAAGATTGAAATTTGCTTGTGTGCATTATATGAAGGATGTAAAAATGACACATTTAAAGATAAGGGAAAGATGTACATAAAATATTAGATTTCAGCTTCTATCTTCATTCTGTTTATTTATACAGAATGACATACCTTATGAGTTTAAAAATTTTCATTATCGGATAAAATGAAACTTTCATCATATTCGTCCTCTGTTATATTCAAAGGCACATCATCAAATTATGTTATATTTTCACTGTCACTGTTACACTGATCCATTAATAATCATCTTCCATTCCATTTAGATTGTTAAATGTACTACATTATAAATGACTTATGAATGATATAAAACTTAATTCCGTTCCGTGCTTTTAATATTCATTCATACAATGTTTCTAGACTGGCATGACATATTTGGCCTCCTTTTGCCAAATAAAGGTTTTTTTACTTTCTAACATCCATGTATTTCTATTGTCGTTTTAAATTTCCTTTGAATGGTTTATTGAAGTTCTCATCAAAAGGCTTAGCTAATGTTATAAATCGATTTGAAATAATTGCCTTGTCTATGTTACACTCTTTCATTTTTTTTTTTTTTTTTAATATTCTCCATTGGTGGAATTTGAACCTAAACAATAAAAGGCATTCTGAATTCTTAAAGACATCAGAACACTTTTGCCAAACATTTCTTATCCTTACTTATACTTCTTTTTTGTTCATCCAATCTATCATGAACATGAATTAATACACGGTTTGGTAAATTACATTTCGCCATCGTCTTTCTTTTAAAAATAACCATGGTTTTTAATTTTATACCATCCACTAAGCAAGAAAGTACTCTGGTAGAGTGATATTTTTCGTGTTTTTCATGAGAATCACTTTGCTTCTTTCACATATTAATTATATTCCGCAAATGAATAATTGTAATTTTATTTCCCTTCCATTCACACTTGGAGCTTTCTTTAACACCAAACATCCTTGATGCAGCATGATTTGTGTTTTCTCTCACAAATAAAATGATTTTGCATTTGAAACCAGTACTTTGTCTGTTTTGTTTGGCCGAATGCATATTTAATTATTGAAAGGAACACTAGATTAACTGTATTTTGATTAAAACAAATGTGATATACAGTAGCTTTCAATTTTCACTTCTAAGTCAAGGCTTCAAATGACTGGAGAAAGAGAAAATATCGGACTCCCATTTTCGCAAATTAATTCAGATTGGGAGTGTTTGTTCTTACCCAAAATTTTGTTCCCCCTTTGTCTAAAAAATCTATAAAACTTTCTTGTGCACATCTGCTTTGAATATAACCCTCCCTGTCTGCTGAATTATTTCTCCCACATGTACATTTACACACTACACATGTATAATTCCTAAAGAAAAGGGCATGTATTATATGGAGAATATACCTTAACAGTAAAAAATGTAGTTTGAAAATGTAGGAGTACATTATTCATTGGAATACATGGTATAAAACATTTACACTATAGATAGAATAAGTAAATGAACGGGCATTTTGAAATAAAAAAAAGCTGCAGAATTTTTTTTTTTTAATTTTATGGTCTTAATTTTGTTGTTAAATATTATTTGTATGAATGAAATACTGTGTATAAGGAACACTAAAATAAGTTCCGTTTATGTTAATTTAGATAAAAGTATTAAATTCTTAAAAGAGCCATGTCTTAAAGTTTGTTGTATCTTATTTGTCTGCCTGTATTTCAGAAGAAAATACAGATTTGATTGATACTCTAGTAGTTTGCAACAAGAGACAAATAACTAGTGGGGTTTAATTTAGTTATATCAAGTATTAAATCCCCTGTGTGTTTTTTTATGAGAAAGTAAAATTTTCGAAAAGGGGTAAGGTTGAGTAAGCAATGCATTTTCCTACTCGTCTAGTAAGGTTGATTCACTTTCCTAGATTGAACATTAAATGCAATGAACAGTTATTAAAATTAAATAGACATTCAAGTTGAGTATAGAAATTAATTGATCATTAAAAAAAATATCTTTTCAACTGAGACATGAATTTAAATTTTCTACTTTATAAATGATTCAAGTAAATAGAAATGATCTACCTAGTCAAAACATCGAAATAAAAATTAAAAGGTTCAACCCTTGTGGCCAAAGGGTAAAATTCATTCTTGCCTGCATGTAGGTTATGTCTTTGAAACTTTAGCATTTTAAATAAAATTACAGTTGTTTTTGTTTATGATAGGAAACTTAAAATTTTGATAATAACAGAAAAATGATTAAGTAAATACATCCTATAAAATAAATTATCCATAATTTTTTTATGTTTATTTTTATTTTTTGACTTTTTTATTATCTGAAGGTAATAAACTAATATCTATTGTTTCCCCTTTTGTTTAAATCCTTTCATTCTTAGTATATTAAGATCTATAAATTTTTTCTAAAAAGAAATCTCGACCTTCTAGAAGTTTACTTTAAAAAATTCACCTAAAATTTTATAGAAGTATTTTCCATTTTAAATAATGTTACATTGATAAAATTGAATGAAGTGACAATCTAAATTGCACTGTGTAATGCTGGAAGTAATACTTTTCATTAAAACTGCTTTTAACATATTTTGGTATTTGAGTAACCTTGGTACTTAAAAATATCCAAATATTTTAAAGGTACTATTTTCTTTCATTAAAGTATTAAAGACTTATATGCTTTTTTTGTAGAGAGATTTTTGTAATAAATGTTAATGTATTCTTTAAAATTTTTCTCACTCTTTGAATTCAATTGTTACTAGATTTATATCTGTTTATTACCTGAACAATGCTAGGCCATATAAACTAGTATATTGTTATTATGTATTTTTGAAATCTTAAATAAAGACAGTAGTTTGCTTATGTAAGATAAATTTACATGTATATGTTAATAATGCAAATTTTAAAGCACAGTCTATTTAAAATTCCATATATTCATCATAGTGCAATTTGCTCTTGTTAAACTTTTCATGAATTGATATATTCTTGTATCTATTTACATGAATATCTTGATTTAATATGTATCTTTTGTCATGCTTCTGGTTCTTAAAATTTTTGTAGGATCATTTGAAGGTTTTGCTTGACGGATTACGAGAATTTATTCCAGAGCAAAACAAATTATATGTTCAACAAGCTATAAGTAAGTGTATTTTAAGATATTTAATCTGTGCTGTTATTTCTTTTATTTGATATTTGTTTATTGCTTTTAGTTCTACAGTCAAATTGTAAGTTAAAAGCATTGAGAAAATATTCAAAGAAAGTTTTTTTTTTTTTTTTTTTTTTTTTTGTACTAAATTAGGAAGTTTTGTAGGAATTGAATTCTAGCCAAATTAACTCCATTTATTTATGTTTTTTGGTCATTGTTAGAAGTGAATTTAATTTACCTATTTTTGTTCCTTAGTATCTAATTGGAAAATATGACAGTTATTTAATTGGCTATTAGATTAAGGAAATGATTTTTGATATGTATTTCATTTTCACTAATGTCAATTTATCCAAGCAACTGATGTATTTTGTGGAAGAAAAGTATTTAATGGAGGTTTGTTGTGAAACATTTTGAACTCAGGTGTGAAATACCAATATTTAAGATAAAGTAATGATAATTGATTTGTAAAATGAATTTTTTTTGAAAAAAATTATCCTTTAAGTACTGAAAATCATTTACTTATTTGTAAAGTGAACGTTCCCATTAAACAAAATTTCATTGAAAAAGTGTATTCTAACTTATTTAGTGTATCATAAGGTATGATTTTTGAAAATTAACTAAATAAAGGTATGTGATTAGATTGAAATTTTTACCTCATATATATGATAGTGGAATGTGTTAGTGCTACATTTTTTGAAGCAAGAAACTATATTACCTAATTTTTTTTTTTAAATTATATATTCTTTAAAAGTATAATGACATATCAGAAAAAATATTTTAAACATTATATGACAAATGTCTGAAATTTATCTGTATGTAAAAATTTATAATTTAAAGCATTCGATTTATGAGTTCTGTTTGATAATAAAAGATAATTCACAAATATATGTATATACATGCTTTGCAGCAATAGAGATTTTGAGATATATTTGTGAAACAAACCTGAAGAAAAATGAGAGGTAACATACAAGATTTCAAACTGCTTTGGAATCCCTGATTTTATTACAAATTCCTTATATATCATATAAGATCCCTATTGTAATGTCTTGCTCTTGTAAGATATTACAAAATATTTTTTAAAAGAGTATGGATTGTGTTCCTGCTTTTACAGCTTCCATAATATAGTATTTCCTTGACAGTTGATAACTTTTAACCCTTTTCCATAATCATTTCTGTTTTTCAGCTGGTATGGTACAACATAGCTCATGATGGAAAGATAATACTTAAAATTGCTTCCACTGGTATTTGCATTTAGCTAGATTTTTTAAAATTACATCCTACATTTATGAGCCCTTGTAATTTGAGTTATGAGGTATTTATTGATTCATTAATTGTCACCAAATGCTTGTTTATTTAGTTTGCATTCAGAAACTTCCAAGACTAATTTTAAAAAAATAATGAATTAAAAATATGTCCATTTGAGTCATCAACTTTAAAGGAGCTGCTTTGGGAATAAACATTGAACCAGTTATTTTGTTCCTACTACTCAAATAATTATAATACCTATTAGATGTGATCCTGCAATTATTCACTTTATTTTGAAGGTATTATAACTACTCAATAGTAATAATAGGGGGTATATAACATAATTATAGGTATATATGTGAGGATGTATCTCAAACTTTTGAATTAGTCAAATTATTTCTGGTCTCTTATTAATGAATGTGTCCTTATCTAATAATAACCTCGCCATGTCCATATTAGATCATATTTTTAAATATTTCCATACCTGTAAACCACAGCATTTGAATATTTTGTAATAAACTTATTAGGTCTTGCTTGTTTGAAATCTCATTTATTGTTTAACCCATCAGTAGGAACTCTTTGGATGCAATAACTTTCTTGTGATAAGGGATTAGGAGAAAATGATTAAATTAAATTTATAAGTTTAAAAAAAATGTTATTCTAAAATGATTGACTGTTTTATATTGAATTTTATTATTTATTTTTCCTTATCCAAGCACCACAGTCTTCTCACTTATCTTTCTTTGAAGTAATATTAATAATTTTGTTTCTTACTATTTAATTCAGCATGTTGTTCCTAATTTTCGGAAAGTCTTTAACATAATTTTTACTATACTATATTTTCTCAACTATAATTATGGCTTTTCACCACTCTAGGTGTTTTGAAAGAAGAAGTTGAATTCGATGGAACTGCCGTAAATCAAATGCATTTAGCATTATATGTTTTCCAGGATGCTGTGAGTAGTAACTTAATTTTACAGATAATCCTTCTGTTTTGCTTAAGACTTTTTTCAGTAAATTCCTTTAACTAGGTAAAACAGATTATTTAAAAACGGGTTTTAAAGATTGATCAACCTGTTATAATAAATGTATAGTTGGCCGTGGTAGCCTAGTTGTTAAGACAGCGTGGTCGCGGCCAGCGGTTTTCGTTGAGTCGCGGGTTCGAGCCTTGATGCCACTAAAGACCCATCGTGTAGCCAGGATTGATGCACGTTAAATCTGTCGGGTCCCAATCGTTGGCATTGTAGGGAAGTTAGGAGTGGGAGGTGCTAGCTCAGGTATCTCGCTCATCACTTGACCGAGGTTCAAAATTACGAGGTCCCTCACCAATAATCCTTGTGTTACTTCTACTGCATCTTTAATAAAACCAAATTAATAATAACTATATAATAATAAAGTACTTTATGAAAATAGTTCATTGAACAGTATTCTTTAATACTTTTTTGAAGATATATGTGCTATATATCATTTGATTAAAAAAAGTTTTTTTTGTCTTATCATCGCCTTCCTAGCTTTGTAACTGAATTTTAATGTAAGTATAAGTTTGGGTGCTTCTATTTTTTCTTCTGAAATCATAGG
Source organism: Nephila pilipes (assembly GCA_019974015.1). Classification (NCBI taxonomy): domain Eukaryota; kingdom Metazoa; phylum Arthropoda; class Arachnida; order Araneae; family Nephilidae; genus Nephila; species Nephila pilipes. The sequence continues at coordinate 1,018,863 of BMAW01002945.1, forward strand.
GAAGATCTTGAATGAAATTATTCGATGACAATGATACATTATTTATGTAAGAACAACTATCTCAGATTGCGACTACTGAAACATTAATTCACTCATATATCAACTACTTCTATTGGTACTGGAGAGGTATATTAATTATTGTAATTGTTGTGAAGGTAATTTTTTGTGTAACTTATTCAAAGATCTCTTAATGATATTTTTGTCTCTGAAAGATAGTGTAGATCAGTATGTAGACCAATATAACCTCACACTATAATTCAATATACTAAATTTTTTTTAAAAGCTATCCACTTACAAGACCAGAAAAGGATTAGATCAAATAATTGCTATTTTCATGTAAAGCTTTGTATGTCATAGATTTTCATTCATTATCAGTTGCATTTATTCATCTTGTGTTATTGTTAATTTTTACCTTTATGTTTTTTATAGTTTTTAAATAATTTTAAATGTATGATTCTAAATTTTGTCGTAATCATTTGAAATTTTATGTCCAAAAATAGAATTTGCTTTTCTCTATAATTATAACAGTTTTTATCTGGAATTTGAAAGGATTTTATAAACTAATTATTTCATAAAAAGAATAAAATACAAATAATTGTTTTAAAATATTTTATTAGTTTATTAAAGCAATTTAAAGTACATCAGAAAATGTATTTTAATAGAATTGTTACATTTGCTTATTCTATAGTTTGGAGAAAAGGTGCATACAAATAAAATAGTTTTTACCCCTCTAAAACGTCTCTAATTTTAAAATTTGAAGTAATTAACACATCAATCAATAACTCCCGAGACTAACATTGAAAACAAATTTTTTTTTGCAAAATTTTTTTTTATTCATCAACATAACACCTTTTGTTAATCACCTTTTAGGGTGATACAATCGTTCCAACGCTTTTCCAAATCTTTTTTTTTTTTTCCAAAAAATTATTTTTTTGCAAGAAATCTTTTTTGTTGCGAGTAAATAGCGATAAACAGCTTTCTGAATCATCGACTCGTTGCTGTTTTTGTTCCATCGAAAGCAATCGCGGCACCCACTTGGAAAAAACCCTTTTCACTTCACTTCAAAAAACCTTTTTCAGTAAATATACTTCCATAAGATATCTGTGTCATCTCAGCAATCTCACGGAGCTTCACTTTACGATCTTTCATTATAATTTTTGTCACTTCACTCACATTTTCCGGTGTAACGGCTTCCACAGGTCTACCCGAGCGTTCCGCGTCATTTGTGTCGGTACGACCACGTTTAAACTCGGCAAACCACCGACAAATCGTTGCTTTTGATGGACAAGAGTCCGGGTAACATTTTTCAATCCATTGTTTCGCTTGCACGGTGTTTTTACCCATTAAAAAACAATGTTTTATCAGAACTCGAAACTCGGGTTTTTTCCATTTTCTAAACAAACTACAAAACGACTTTACTCCAACCTCGATAACTCAGCTGTTTCTGGTCCGATCGACTTAAAATTTTGACACGTTTCAAGCAAAGGTTAGTACTCTAGAAAGACCTGGTTACTGGTTTACTACGAGCGCCATCTCTGGGTTAGTCTCGGGAGTTATTGATTGATGTGTTAAGATACATTTGACAAGGAAAATTGGACAGATTTTCTGCTATATTCAAATGGTACTTACTTTTTAAAATTAAAAGCAATTGAAGCCATATTTTAACATTGCGATATTTGTATATTTATGTGAAGAAAATCACATTTATAACCATAAGTAATTATGCATGAACATGTAATAATCAATAGTTGTATTTACATTAATAAGTCATATACCTTAAAGTACATCTTGAATAAAATCTACTATATTTATAACTTTAAAATTTGCAGTGTACTTAGTCATAACATTTTATTCTGTGAACTTATTTAAATTTAGTTCTTGAAATTTTGATTTAAAAAATTAACATATAGAAATAATATATTAATCAAATTATCTCTTTCAGTGGTACTAATTTATTACGAAGAGTTTAAGAGAATAAAAATTATATAAAATGTGCCCATGAAGAATCTCCTTTTAAGTACTTCATAGGTTGAAAATACTGTATTTCATACCAATTTTTAAATAATATCTATCTCAATTGTCAGGGTGTTTAGACATCTATTCATGTCTACCCTTAATATAAAATCCAAAACTATTTATTTATATCATACCTTAGATTTGGTAAAGTCATTAGTATTTGATTTTATAAAATAATATGTGTGTTACTGACTTGGTATATTTGTGTGTTTATAATATATATTAATACACATAAAATACACTTATGAATTCTTTAAAATGTTTGATTTTGAAATATTTTTTTATTTGAAGGTAAAATCTGTTTTAAGAAAGCAGAACATTATGCCTCATTGGGTTTTTGCCTTAGACAATTTGGTAAGAAGTGCAGTTCAAGCAGCCATTGGTATTTTGTCCCCAGGTATGTTATTTCATTTTGAAATATATGGTAATTATATTTATAAGAATTATAATTTATTGTTATGTATAAGTAAATTTAATCGTGCAGTAAAAGTAGTTTTAATATTGAGAAATCTTAAATTGCCTCTCTTCTACCGCCTGATATTTTTTTAAAATTTGAACGTGTGTGTGCTAGATTAATTTGCCAATTGACCATTTGCTGCAGTGCAATTTTCTGAATGAATTTATATTATTTGATTGTATCTTTACTTTATCTTATCAAAATATGGAAGCATTCTCATACTGCTTCTGTGGACGTAATTATATATCCAGTTACTTAAGATTTGTATGTAAATCTTTTTAAAAAAGAATGTATGTTTTTACCTGATTATTGTTTTGATTAACTTGATATCGGAAAGTTTTTATACATCCTGAATTTGTCAAAATTGCAAATTTTATTTTATGAAATCTGTACATTAATTATCCTTGAACTGACATTTGTTATTCATCTTTTTTGTTTTGTTTTGTTTTGTTTTTTTGTTTCAAAATATCTTTGTTACAAAATATATATATAATGTCTCGATTTACATTTTGGAAAATTTTCCAAAAAATTTATTTTCAGTTAACTTTTTTTATTCACAACTTTTTAAATAAATTGAGGTAGTGTATCCAATTGCAAATTGATACACACACATATATATATTCATTAACTCTTATTTAAAAAAAGAAGTTTACTTGATTAGCTAAAATAAATATATATAGACATATTAATTAATAAAACATAGCACAGCTATTCTGTAAGATTAATAAATATTAGAAAATTTATTTAAATTTTAAATCTTGTTTGTTAATTTTGGATCAATTATGATACTGTTCTTTTTATGACCATTTGAGCCATGTTATTTTTTCAAAAAAATTGTTTTTACTCACTTTTGTTCAATATTTCATCAAATATAATATAATTTAAAGAACGTTTCAGTGTATCAAATCAATTGCTGTTGTTTATTTAAATGCATTGAACATATTTTACTATTTTTTAGTGATGAGATTAAAATTAATTTTATGGACCTGAGACATTTTCAAAATGTGTCTTCATCAATTAATATAAAAAAGGTGGAAAAGTATATTTTCAATTTAGGACTTTTTTTTCATTGTGTTAATACTTTATAATATTTTTAGAGCAAAGTTTCTGAACCTTTAAAATTTTCTATGTCCATTTTTTTTTTGTTTCAATTTAAGTAAACTTAATTGCATTGTTACAATAATTTCCTGGTTATATGGGAGTGAAATCAAGTCTAATACAAAGGATAATGACAAATGTCACTCTTTGTAAATCTTTAAAACAACACACTGGTAGCATAGATTGGACAATAACAGTACAAATACATAGCCCTTGCACAGTTTAGTGATACAAGTATAGGAACAAAACAGCCAAGTAATAACAATCACAATTGTATCAGCAATGTTCAGTTTACCAGTTTACTATTTCTCACTACTGACATCCTCTAAGAAAATAAAATGCACTTCCGGGGGCAGGCTCTGATAATTCCTGGTACATACATGCTGCCACTGCAAATTTACCCTGCACGTTTCACTTAAAAGTGTCAACAGCTTCCATTTCATTTACCGATTGATCTCCGCAACAGAGCTTCCAAAGATAGACTAATCAAAAAGCAGATTGACTCTCTCCAACTCTCAGTGTATTTATACCTATTCCAGCCAGGTGTGACTTCACTCTGAAAATTCACAAAAAGGCCGTAACTTTCTTCCCTGTTGATTTTTTTTTTTTTTTTACCTTGGTTTCAGCACATTCAGGAATCTTCCATTTGTCACCAAAGTCGCCAAGTTTGAAGGTTCTTTGCTGAACTTTCTCAAGGCTGACAAATGATATGTCCATAAATGTCTCTTTTTCTTCCTAAGATAGCTGTTGCTTTGAATGATCTTAACAATATATATGTATGTGAGAAATTAAATGTATTCTCGTTTTGTTTTTGAATGAATTATTTTTAATGCTAGTCTTTTTAAATTAAAACTTTTATGTCACTTGACTCTTGTTTACCTGTTAGCTTTTCTAACTCCATTAAATGCAAATTTAGGGAAATCGCCTTTTTCTGAAGTATAAAAGCTTTTCCCTTTTTCTTTCACAGGACACTTGCTACATAAGACACATTACTCTGTGCACTGCTTCTTCAGTGCATGGATAATATCTTGTCTGTCTTAACTTGCCCAAATATTCCTAAAAAATGAACATATTGATCAAATAAACAACTAATTACACCATTATCAACTGTATCTTTGTTCTTCATAACTGAACAACAGAATTTAAACGAGAAGTTCAATATACATACATACATAAAGCAGGTTTTTTTTATTAAAGAGTATTACTGCCCCTGTAAATAAATATTCTCATGATACTTCAACTTGGTTACTAAAATATTTTATAATTGTTTGTGAAATAAAATATGCATAATTTAGCTACAAGTGTTACTAAATTGAGACATAGTAAAAATTAGTTAAAACTTTTTAACTTTTTTTTTTTTTTTTTTTTTGCTGTAGTTTATTGATCAATTTTGATTTATCCACGTTTTCAATCTATGAAATTTTAATGTTCTTTAACTTTTATTTCAAAAGGCATTAAGTTATACTTTCATCAGTTTTGCTTTTCAATATTCTAGTATTCAATATTCAATACTCTATTCAAATTTCTAGTTATTAGTAATAAATGATGTATGTAAATTAAATTAGTGTGAAATCTGTTACGTTAATTGTATTAAATGTCTAATGTGTTTTGAAAGAAATTTGTTTCTTATTTAAATTTTGTATGGTTCATTAAATAACATCTATACTATTCTAAGCTTTTTTAATTTTTTTTTGAAAATTTATTTAAGAATATAATCTTGGTTATCTTTTTGTTTTTCACTGAAAAAGTTTGTTCCTCCTCCCCTTTATTTTGTATTTATAACTTATATAATTTCTATAAAGTTTTTAATGAAGTAAAATATTTAAATTCTTTTTATTAAATAAATCACTTCAATATATACTTGTACATAAGCAGTTTTAGACATTTCTTTAATATTGTCTCTTATTTCTTTTTTAATTAGAACTTGGAGAAAACTTAGAAGGCAAGAATAGTGAAGGTGATCAAGATGAATTAGGAACTGTGAACTCTGTAAAATCTGTTCCAACATTATATGTCAACTCTGAAGTGATGCAGTTGCATAAGAAAAATGAAGAGCTTATGAAAGAGAATATGAGGTGATGTTCATATGTTTGAAGTTCTTAAAATTTTTTTATACTTTTAATCTTCATTTCAATTGAAGCAGATGTTTGTTTTTCTACATTCCTATTGGGATGCAAATAAGACATACTTTTCTTTAAATAGGCTTATGGAAGAGATGATCTCTATAAATCAAGTTTATCACGAGCTTCTTAAAAAAAATATTGAGGAAAAGAAAATGTTAACTCAAATGTTGAAACAAGGGTAAGATTTTTGTTTGTTTCTATGTGCTCAAACAAGTATCTGAAATGTATTTATTAAAAACTATACAACTTTTAATACTTAATTTCGCATTTCTCAACAATTTTGTAATAAACAGGTTTCGAGTTTATTTTGGATGAAGAGAGAAAAATATTGTTATTATCTCAGTGGAGAAGATTTTTTTTGACAGTATGGATATGTTATGTCACTTATTTATCTTTTTTTTAAAATTGGATTTGATGTACTATGGTACACCAGTTACTTAAAATTTAATATAGAATCAAAGTGAATATCATTTTTAAAAATATTCTTGATCCTTAAATATTTTCCTTAGTTTTGTTCTGTTTTGAATGTTATTTTTAATGTTGAAATCTTTTATTATATCTCTTAAAGTTTATTTCTTGCTTGCTATATCACTTCTAATAATAATTATTTACAGAAAATACAGATCCAAAATATTTTTCATTACATGTAAAATCTTCTGAGTTCAAGATATATGTTATAATTTAAAGTTCTCCATTTTAAATGTGTTTAAGGCTATTTTCACCTACTGCCTCAAAACAAGTCCTAAATTCAGAACATATTTTGAGGTGTAAAAACTGCTGGTGTGGTTATATTTGTAGAAAATTTTGAAATATTTAAAAAATATGCTATTTTTCATGTAAGTAAAAATTAAGAGTATATCAGTTTATCATTGTAATATAGAAAATGATGTGCAGAATGTGTTTGAGTTGCAAATGGATTAATTCAAACAGAAATGAGTAGTATAGTAAAAGTATTTTACTGCTTCTGCTAAAATAGTTTATTTAAAATGCTATATTGGAGAATATTTAATTTGGAAAATTGTGCCAAGTTTATGCTCTGCTCTTAAATATTAAGCAAAGACAGCTTTACTACTCTAAATCACAAAGTGATTTTTTTTTTTTTTTTTTTTTTTTTGTATGTTACCAATTTAACACTGTCTTGATTGGTCCTGTAATGTTAAACTATATATACAGAAAACTTATTAATCTCCAAAAATATTTCAGTTAGTCTAGTTATGTCTATTTAATACATATTTCTGTTTTTCTTTTCCTTTTTTTCCCCATATGTTATAATTTGACTCAATGTTGATAAGGATAAAACAGTGAAAGAGTGTAAGATTTACTAATGGGTTTCTTTTTAAATTTTTAGTGCATTTCCTTTCCTGCAAAGTATGGGAACACATGATCAGAATTCATCAAAACTAAGTATTTGCAACAATTTTACTTTTTCTAAAATTTAAAAATGCACCATCCAATGCATAGTTTATTTTTTTAAATTTTAAATTATGTACCGTATTTTCAAATATACCTAAAAGTATATTAATAGTGTATAATGTCAATGCTACATATTTTGGCAATTTAAATGTAATACATAAATTATCATAAGGTTGAAATGTGCTTCAAGATTTCAACGATTCAAATATTTATAACTGATGCAAATGGAATATTCATACAATTGAACAGTAGTCAATTAATATATACACACACACACACACACACATATATATATAACACTTATACTTAAAATTCATATGTTAGTTCTGTTTTTTCTAGAGGTGGTTTGAAGAGTGAAGGTATGTGTGATGGACCAATGGATTCCTAAAAACAATAAGGAGGGTGAGAGAGTGTTAAAAGAGGAATACTTTTTATGTATGATAGACTAGTGGTTGAATCATTGAAACAGTTGGAAGGGTGAAAGAGTGATTTTTGTGACAGAAATTAGCGAATGCTGTCTTTCAAGATTCTAAGTCCATGCACATAAAAGTATCTTTGATGAACTGGAAAAAAATATGTGTTAAGGAAATTTGAGTTCTCTTTAAGTGGACTTTCTTAGGAGTTCACTGTAAGCATTTAAAATAGCATTAGCCAAATATGAGTTCAATTAGGACCATTGAAAATGTTCTATTTAACTTACAGTTCACTGTATTCAGTGTTAACTTTAGCGATGTTCGATTGTATTTGGATTTGAATCCTCATGAAACAAAGAATTTACATTACCACAGTTCTCTTATCAGCTTAGAACTATTACACTGGAGGGAGGTCATTTGCAAATAAACAAAATATTTATTAAATTACTGTATTGCAGTGAATGATTAAATATATATAAAAAAGTTAATTTAAAATACTCATGGAAAAAATTGCACCTGTTTGTATATTGATACTTATATGTCAATAAGTATGATTAATTATTTACTCTCATATATTTCATATACATCTAAGCAAATTTATGTTAGATATGTTTATTCATATTAGAAAAGTAGTCTAGATGAGTGGAAATGTTTTAATTATGATAAAATATTTCAAAATAATTCATTAAATTGTTTGCTGTGTCAGAAGTTAAATTTATCCAATTATTACTTTAATCTCTATGTATTAGATGAACTATAAAACTCTCTTCTTTTGCTATTCATAATAGTCAGTTGGTTTAACTCGGTTATCAGTGTGATTCTATTTACTGGTTAAGTTTAACTGGTGTTAAAATCATGTTTTCATGAATATATATATGTGTGTATTTACCCAATTTTTCATCAAACTATAGATATTATTGTTAATTCATTGACTCCTATTATAGTACTTGTAAAATAGACATATTAACCAAATACAAGGTTACTTCAAAAAATGCTTGTATTTGAAAATAAATGGCATTGTTAAGGTAAATTATTACCATTGAGTGCTGCCATAAGTTAAAAGGAACCGAAACAGTTTTGACATTGATTCATAAGTTATTTAGGATTTGTCAATCATTTGCTGCCAAATCAAAATTTGACTGCTGTCACATCAAGTTGTTGATGTCATTTTGTGTTGAGTTGTTACCATTAATGAGACCTATATTTATCATTATGCATCAGAATTTAAGCAAAAAGGAAAACTTTGAGTTGCTTCTGGTGAATCTTTTCCAATAAAGGTGATGATGGTCTCATTAAGCCAGAAAAGTTATGACTAAGAAATTTGTAGGTGTGAAAGACACATCATGATCATGAATATGAGTAACTGAAACAGCTGTCTAGTGGGTCATGATGCATTCTAAAAATAAACCATTTTTGTTGCTACGAGCACCATCTCTTGGGATTTCAAAGCATTTATTGAACGACCCTTGTATTTACATATATTTAATATCAGTTAATTTTTTTTTTTTTTTTTTTTTTTTTTTTATCATTTTTCTCTATTTGTGTCCAAATTAATTTACAATGAGCTCACTGAGAGCATAATCGAATCTTAAGTGGATAACCACATATATGATTGAAAATGGTGTATGTTAAGCTGCAAAATTATTACCAAAATGCTGAAACCTAGTGTATATAACCATTGTATTGTCTTCATAACATTCACTATTAATTGTAAGTTCAAAATGCTTCATTTTTGTGTTTCTCTGCACCTCTCCCTCTTAATAGGAGATTTTGAAATTGTGAATTTTTAAAAATTGCAGTATAGATTGGTGAAAGGAAATGTTCTGACAAAAAGAGAGTTTATCTTTTCGTCTATGGTATACTTATCTATTTAAGATTTCATTCGAAAGTGTTAGGTGCTCAAATATTTTGTCAGTAGGGAAAACCTTTTTGTATGTGTTATTCTTTGTGGCAATATTCTACATTGTAATGCTAAGATAGAAATATAACTTAGATTTTACATAATGTATGTATTTAGATAATCTGTATTCTGAATGATAAAATAATTTTGCTCTTAAAAGAAATTTGTCTTTAAACAATGAATCAGTTAATTGCATCTCTTGCAGATCTTGATGACAAGTTTACTGTAGATGATGATTTTAAAGACCTTCATGAATGGCTCTTGGATGCAGGAGCTGACATGGAAACCATATCAAAAGTTAGAGTTGATTTTAATTATTTTATTCTTTTCCATCCATTTCTCATAATGATTTGTTACATATGTGGGGGTGGGGGAGATAATGTACAATTTGAAAGAGTAGCAAAATAAACAATATTAAACTAAAAATTATAATTTAATTCAATGGCATGTTTAAATTTTTGAGATAAATTATCTGAAGTTCTTAACATGTTTCTTTACCATAAATCAACAATTAGAAATTATTTTATTTTAAAAAAAATATGGATCAGATATAATTTTAAGTTTTTCTAAATTTTTTTATCTTAAATAGCTTATGAAATACTTTATAATTATTAAAGTATATCACTGTCATTCTGCAAACTTCTTCATTCAAGATTTTTAGGTCCTTTCTAATTTTTTGTAATATATTTTCTTGTTTAGTTGTATAATAATTGAACCAAGACTCATTTTTGGCCTATATTTTCAATTCATATATTCCTCTTCATTCACTTCCATGGGGGAAAAAAGGATTTTTCAACCTCCCCTCATATTTCATGGTTCCAAAATCACTTCATTCTGTTTTACAGTCAGAGACAAAATATAGTTTCCCATCTTTATGTACAAGGGGAAAAAACGTATTCGTAACTGCTACTGTGTGACTTCATGCAAGCACATTTCCTATGATATTGCTTCTAATAAGGGTCCCTTTATTGCTTATCTTTGTTAAATAGCAAATTTTATGAAAATGAAATGAATGCCTTTGTGCCAACTTTCATGTTATTTAAAGCATCTATTTTGTTGAAAACAAAGAAAGCATTTGCTTTGAAGTGTTATTCACATTTATTTTATTCTCCTTTCATAATAGTTCTTCAGACTGTAGAGTTCATCAGACTATGTAATTACTGATTTTTCATTGACTTTAAAATACATTTAATATTAAAGAAAAAATATAGGTTTAAAAGATTGCATAAATTCCTATAAAAGGATAAATTATCTCTTTCTAACGTATTTTGAGAAGGATTTCTTTCTGAAAACGCTGTCAAATCTGATTGATCAAAAATACAGTCTATAGTCATTAAAATATTTATAGTTATTTTTCCCTATAAGATATGAAGAAAGATAAAAACTATATATAATACATCTTTATGATACATTTTTATTAGCATAAAAAAATATATACTCTTAAAAAAACCGCCACTCAAAAAAGTGCCTGTTTCCATTTTAATTCACCTGATCATCGTTGAACTATGTGATGCCAGTATGCTAACAAAAATTAATTATTGAGTGCATGTTTTCCTTAATATTTCAGGATTTTCATTTCACTGATGCCTTCACCTCATAGCAACCATTGCTGTCAGCATTTTAGCACAGTCATATGAACAGTTTAGTAGTGGTCTTTGGCTTGAAATATTTATTTCAATGTACAACTTTTTGTTCTTGTTCTTTGACTGTGTTGGAAATCCCCCATTTGATTGTAAGGTCTTTGAGCTCATTGTAGTAGTATTATTAAGTGTGTCTCTAGGAAATTTGATGGCTATGAAAAATTATTAACAAAAAAGCTTTTATATAAGATGCCATACCCCTGTAGATACTTGTGCTACATCAGAAATTAGCATCTGTAGGCCGTACAATTTAATAATTTGCAGTCTTAGGATGAAAAAATTTCCATACACAGTTTCAAAAAGAGTTCACCCCCCCCCCATACACACCAAATACAAAGGTTCATATTTGAATTGGGTTTAATAAGTTTTTTGTGTACATACATGTATTGTAGCAAACTTGACATGCTCTCAAACACAAATTTTTTGTCTTAAAATGGACTGATAGTTTAATACTCTATTTGACATATGTGTCTCCTTTTAACAGTAATTCCATTTAATTGAGACACGTGTCTTTACTTGCAAGGGCAGTTACAGTCTCTCCATTGGGAATGCACTATGCATCTCTCTCATGTTCATGCAGATGCTGAGATTGCTCTCTCTAAGGTGCACATAGGCATCAACCACTTATGTTTACGAAATTTCATGTGATTTTTATTGTTGACTGATTTGATGTGTGGTAATAACTTTTATAATTGTTTCTTTCCCTTTTGTAATTTACTTTGGTATGAGGATTATGAACTAAAAGCTAATTTAAAATATTATAAAATGTTTGTGCATGACTATGTTAAAGTAATATTTCAATTTTGTAATAAGAAAATAACATTACTATTTTTCTAATTGTAATTTCTTACTTTTTTTCTCTTTAGTTTGCCAATCAAAAATATAATAAAGATGATGTCATATCCTATATGACAAGAGAAGATCTGAGAGGCTTAGGCTTAAGGTCTGCAATTCAATTAATTATTTATTTATTTTAAAACACTCATTACACAATCTAATTAAAAATGTTAGCTGGAGACTTGAATGTCTTTAAAAAAAAACAGAAGCATATGCTTGAAAATATTCTTACCCAATTATCAGTTCCTTAAAATTGAATTAAGCAATAATTCTTAGTTTATTTTATCTCTACTTTGTAATAAATGTAATCAGAAACTTATATATGTTCTCTTCATAGTTTTTCAGAGTATTTTATATTTTTAACCAGGGAGTTGATTTTTAAAATTTTATCTTGTTTACAAGTATGTTTCAGTATTAATAATTGATACATTTTATTGAGTTATGAAACAGTCGAGTTGAAATAATTACTTAGAAAAGCAGTGTTCAAAACTAGTATCAAAGTGAGAAAGTAAGTGATTTTAAAAAATTCTATAAAAGCTGACAAAAAGCATAATTTGTATTGCAGTTTGCATTATTTTGAACTCAAAAGGATTGAGAAAGATTCAAAATAAATGTAATGAAACAAACTTGAGAACATCATAACTGAAGAAAATTATTGCTTTGAGACATGGCATATTGTCAACTATTACTTTAAAGTACAGATATAATTCAACTAATGAAGGTGTTTATTTTATTGAGCTGTAAGATTTTGTATACCATCATCTTTCTCTTCATCACCAAAATGCTGGCCACTCATTGAGTATTTCAATAGCAAGAACTGGTGAAAGTCACTTAGTTCCAGATCATACGACAAATGATCTGCATTGTATTATGTTTTTTGCATTGGAAAAAAGGACAAGTTCCCTTATAAATTTCACAGTGAAATTCTGAAGTTTATTTTTGTAATAACCCTTATTTAAAGAGGTAACTAAGTTCCATAGTTTAGAATTTGAATTGAAAGTTTTATTCACTATTTTCTGCGATATGGCCATGAGATCCATTTATGCAGTAAGGATTGTGTCATAAGAAAAATTAGGTTTATTCCAAGTGTAATGTGAATTGATATGGATATATCTCTGATTTTATTCTGTTGAAGGTAATATTGTCCATTATATATGTCAATCTTACTATTGTTTGTCAACTTTTTTTTTTTAATTTCCAGAGGTGGAATGGAGCTTAGAATTTGGAGGTATATTGTAAATCATCGTTTACATAGCCCTGGATCATTTGCTACATGAATTGTGTCATAAAATGTGCATTTTTGAACTTCCATCTATTTTTTTATCATAGCAGCCATGTTTTTTTCCTCCTTTCTGTGGATTTTAACTATTGTTTGTGTACCTAATCAAATTTTAATAAATATTTTGTGTTTTTTAATTGTATTTCTTTTTTTTTTCTTTTTGAAGAACTTAATTAAAATGCTTCAAATAATTATTTAGGTTAGTTTTTAAACTATTACATTTCAGTCCAATTTGTAATGTTTATTAATATAAGGCTTAAGTATTCATGTATGTAATAAAGGATTGTTTTTCATTTTTACATAAGAGAAAAATGTTTTATGTATTTACATGTATTTATTAGTGATATTCCAATATATAAAGGGCGACTTGAGAATTTTAGAAGCTTTGTCAATAATCATTACAATTATCCATCAAGATGAATCCAGATTTTCTTTCTTTTCTTTTTTTTTTTTTTAACAATATTTACTGGTAAACATGCAACTCTTATGTTAATGCTGATTTTGTCCAAAAATAATTTTTTAAAAAAATAATAACACTTCTATATTACATAATTTTTTTATTCCATAGTAAGAATCAAAATATAAAAATCCTTTACTGAACAGAGAAGATTTTAATGCCTTTGAGGCTTTAAATGATTGGGCTATATTTCCGAAAAAAAAATTGTAAAACAGAAATAGCAAAATCTGTCAAGAATACTGTGGAAGTACTAGTATCAAACTCAGAAAGAAAATTTTGTATTAGATTTGGATGAACTTTATTTTCTTAAATGTATTGGATAATTAAAAAAAAAAGCTAATAAATTAAATTTTAAAAACAAATACTGTAAATGAGAAATTAGTAGTTAGTTTTCTAGTGCTATAGATAATTACATTATTTATAAGTTAATAATTTAGTTAAATAGAATTTATATTTTTATTTCAATTGGAAGTATATAACTCTGTATGTTCCTTATTTTTAAGATTTCAGCATTTTGTTTTTCTATTAATAATTAAATATAACTTCTTTAAGGATTTAAAGAAGGTAACAAATGTAGGTTTTAACTTCGACTTAATATGTTGATACAGGTGAGAAGGACAGTGCTGTTGTTTATCCAAAGCTAACAAAAATAATTATTCTGACTTACTAGTTCAAATTTATTATAAAATGTAATTTCCCTCATTAATTGCAACTATTTATGATTGTTCTGGAAGATAAACTACTCCACTGGAGAAGAAGCCTTTTGATTTTTGACAGAAAATAATATCACAAAAAGTGGAGTGAGAACATTTCCTTTGCATTCATTTCCATCAAAAAATTTTATTGAATAGATGATAAGCTGATTGTATAATCTCAGATGAATATGGAGTGCGAGTCAGAATTTTCCTTTCCATCTCTAACAGTTTCTGTAAGGTCTTCCTTGACACATGTGGTTCAACGTTATCATGATGAAAAATTATACCTCTTCCATTTTCCAAAGACAGATATTTATGTTTAATTTTTCTCTTCAGAAAGCTGGATTTGAGAATGATAATTATTAGCATTAATGATTTAACTTTCTTTGAGTAAGCATCATTAATGCAACATAACAGGTTAATTGAAAAGTCCCCGGCCTACCATAGTAAAACACATTTTTTTGGCAAAATTAGTTTTTTTTATTCAACATAATTCCCTTCAAGGGTGATACACTGATTATAGCGACCCTCCAACTTTTCGATACCATTTTTGTAGTACAATTTGTCCTTTGCTTCAAAATAGGCCTCAGTTTCAGCGATCACCTCTTCATTTGACGAAAATTTCTTCCCAGCAAATGCCTTTTTAACTTCTGCCATGCTAATATTATAAAGAGTTGACAGTATCAGAAACTCAGTCTCAAAACCTCCTGTAATACTCGTATTCTGGCACGCTTCTACCTGTCATTATTACATGTTTCTATAAAGGTTTGAACATTTATCTGCTACCTAGAGTGCTTACAAATATAGATTTAAAAAAGCGACAGAATTTTCTTTTATTCATGTTTTCATTTACAGAAGTTAAAATTCGTTATCAATAATAATACAGTATTCTTAATTAAAAAATAGTTGCAATGGGAAGAAACCAAATTTCACTACAAGTATAAAAAAAATTGGATATTAATATTTGAATTGATTATTTATTAAATTAGAAAAAAGATGCATCATCGTAAAATTATTATGTCTTTAAAGACATGAAAAGTAGATTATAATAAACCTAAAAAAAGAGTGGTGAAAAATATCATGGTCATATTAAATCCAAGGTTTCCCCTCTTTTCTTTTTAATAGAAAATTTCATCATTTAGAAAAATTTATTGAAATGAGTCTACCAAATAAGTAATGTATAAGATTTTTTATTAAGATAGATTTTTTAAGCAAAAACAATATTGACTGTCTTTAGCTTAACGATGAACCTTTTAGCAAATAAAATGCTCAGAGTAGGAATTGTTTCAAAGACATAATAAAACTTCTTTTTAGCGATGGCTGTTCTACGTTGAATTTTTTTTTTTTTTTTTTTTGGTTCTGTATAGATGGGGTGTAATTGAATAAGAGTTCCCTTTAAAGAATTCTTCAATAGTTTTTTTTCACTTATTATATCTAATGTTTTAATTTTCGTGAATGAAATGTTCTTATAATTACATGTATCGTACGTAAACACTCACCCCCTATCTTTATTAATTAGCTGAATGCATTCAATCAAAACTGAAATTAACCAAAGGAAATTTTGTATGTTTGAGCATGGGAGTTTTATTCTTTAAAAGTGAAAGAATTATCAATGCGCTTATCTTCACCTGACTGAATCGTATTCAGTCGAGCACATTTGCAATAATATGTTATATATTATTTAGTCACATTGGCAATCATACGCAAGATATCCGACTCCATTTGATTGATTGGTTGGTTTAATGGGATGAATGAGTGACAGGTTTTATGGTGCAAGAGCCAAAACAGCCTATGCTGTGCCATGATTTAATGGGATAAAGAGCAACACACACAATGGCTCAACTAACTCCAATCTGGATATTTACATCTCATTTTTCAGTCCAGTTTGCTGTTTACGTCTCAACACTAGTTTAGTTAATTTGCTTATGTAATAGAAAAATATTAATGTTTTATTTTCTAAGAAATTGTGATATGAATCATATAATTAGTGACTATTACTTTCTTTCAACTGACATATTTCATATTAATTTGGTAATTACATTTATTTTTACTTATCATTATAAATTGCTACTCATTTTGAAAGATTTTGAGTGGCTGAAATAATCTGTCCGAACACTTTACTCCCCCATCAGTAACTGATTTATAATGAGGCGTGAGAGATATCAAAAGAAAGTTTCGACTAGAGAAGAAAGAAGCCAGCGAAATATAAGTGGGTGAATAAGATGAAATATGCAACTTAAATTGATGTCTAAATCTAAGTCCAATCTTTGCATATCTCAAATTAAATTCAGCATTAATTACTGTATAAATGGAATGCAATAATTCGTACTGATAATTAATTAGCAACTATGGCAAGAACAATACTACGAAAATATGAGAGTTACAACCGCACGATCTGCAACAAGTTACTAAATAATTCATGCGAATTGTTTAATAATTCGTTCATTAAAAATACATATTCCTGCTACATACCCTTCCAATTTGATAATTAGCTACAAAATGAGAGCATGAAAGTAATTCGGGTATTATGTCGGAGCTGAAACAAATATAGTATACATTTATGTGAGTGATAGTGAAGCTTATTGGCGCAAGAACCAAATATGGCTATACTGCGCCAAACAAGATGTAACTGTGGTTTGGACGTGTGAAAAAAATTGGTTGACAAGAAGGAGGGTCGAAAACAGAGTAGGATATTCTGGGAGCGCGTCACCCGTGTTTACCAAAGATAGTAAACCCCATGAAAAAGAAAAAGATCGCGAGGGTGCCTGGGAGTCATGATGACCGCAACTCCCAAAAGAAGACAAGCCCCTGATATAATCCCCAGGGGCAAGGTGCCCGACTATACCCCCAGATGCTGGGTACCCATTTTAGTTACCTCTTACAACATGCGTGAGCTACAGTGGGACTAATTATTCTGTCAAACTCGGTCGCCACACTGGTTAGTATACATTTATACATATAATTGTCGGAATCATATAAGCAAAAAAGCCAAAATTATTAGTCCTGTCTTTATATTTCTACCACTTTTGTGTAGTGCGGTGTTTATAATCTGTGAAGAGGTAGGGGTCTTTGTACAACGTGGCGATGTTCCATCTGCAATAGCCATTATTTAACTCTCAAGCTTTTATTGATGTCAATTCTTATCAAACCACATCCAAGTTACATTTCCAGTTGAAGCAAAATTGTACCTTTTAATGCGATATCATGCTAGTTTCTCTCTCTCTCTCTCTCTTTTTTTTTTTTTTTTTTTGCGTCCTGCCCTCTCTCAGATCTAGAATGAATCTTATTTTAAGCTTGATATTCTGCTATAGAGTTATATAAGAATATAATTTTTTTTAAAAAAAAATCTCTTTAAGAAGCTGTTGTCTTCAGTAAGTCATTTTATCCAACTTTCGTAAAGGAATTACACTCTATTTTCAAACATAATTTGTATTTTTTAAGTATCTGTACCTATTGTTATAGTGAGTGACTGTAGGGTTTTATGGGGCAAGAGCCAAAGCAGGCTATGCTGCGCCAAACATTTGTTAAAATAATATGATTTTAAAAATACGAATCACACACTAGGTAATTAAAAAGGTTGAAAGTAAAAAACGTCAAATTTGGTGTAAAAGGCCAATTCGTTTTAAAAAAGCAAATAAGTTATGGTGGGATTTTTCCCCCAAGATAGGTTTAAAACTGATGAATGAAAAAAAATACAGCGATGATGATCAAACAAAAGAGAGCAATTAAAATATGTTAAATCGAGGTAAGGGACATGGCAGGAAGGACACTCGGGAGCACCCTCCCCAAACAAAAGATGTTTATGAGTGAATCGAGTATGTCCAATGCAAAGGCGAGTCAGTCTGACATCCACCCTGCTCATTGGAAGAACAGGCCATTCTGCAGTGATAGGCTTCACGGAGTGAAACTTGTTATTGAATTGAAGATTCCTGCCATGTCCGATGAATAGAATTTAAAATGAAACGTCTTATGTCATCTGGTGGGACTGCGAGCTGCAGAGGGTTCGATGCTGAACGTGCAGCCGAGTCCGCTTGTTCATTGCCTAAAATACCTACACGATTAGGTACCAACAGTATTTAATAATATAATATTTACTATACAGACTACAAACTATCTCTTCATTGTCGACCTCAATAGGATGACTGTGATCGTCCAAATGTAACAATGTTTTCAGGACACTCATGCTGTCAGAATATATATTACGAACTTTTGAGAACTAGATTTCTCGACTAACCAAGTAATGGCGACAGCTTCGGCAGTATAGACACTACAAGAAGCGTCGAGTAGGTAACTGTGCCTCATGTCATTCGAAACGACGCCACAGCCGACGTATCCAGTTCTTTTCGATCCGTGCGTGTAGATCGGAATAAAATTCGCGTACTAAATACAATGGAAAGCAAAGAGGTTTTGGAAAACAATGGGACAAGTGTTGCATTTGCTGTAAGAGGCAAAAGGGTTATTTCCTCCTTGGCATATTCCAAGGAGGAAATATGAAAAGTTTCTGCTGTTGGAAACTTAAGTCATGTAGGTTGAGTTCCTCGATGATATCTTTCACCCTCTCGGAGAACAGATGAATACAAGAAGTTCGAGCATCGTACAGTCTCCGTAAAGAAGTACTGATGTGCATGGTCTGTAAAGGATGAAACTTGGTCGAGGACATGCGAAAAAAATAATTGAGGGACTGTTTCTTACGCCGCAAAGCCAAAGGTAACTGGTTACAGAGCACATAGAGACTCTGCATAGGTGATGTTCGAAACGCACCACAGCAGATTCTCAGAGCATTATGGAGGACCGGGTCAAGTTTCCGCAAGGAATTTTTGCAGGCCGAACCGTAAACGATACATCCGTAGTCGATCCGAAAGAGAATCACCGATTGATACATTCGGAGTAAAGAAGTTCGATCCGCTCCCCATGCGGTGTTGGACAACACCTTCAAGATACTGAGGGATTTTTCACACCTCTTCCGCAGATGTAAAATATACGGAAGAAAAGTGGGTTTGTGGTCGGAAATTACTCCGAGGATGCGGACGACAGGAATAGATGTACCACGGATGTGAACGTCAGGATCGAGATGGAGATCCCATTTCCTATAAAAATGCACACAACTACTCTTGCTAGCGGAGATACTATGCCATTTATGTCTCACCATGAAACCAGGTTATTGACTGCTGTCTGAAGTCGTAGCTCAATGAGACGCATTGACGATCCTTTGCAGGAAATCTGCAGATCGTCGATGTACAATGATCCATGAACAGGTGGTTGTAGATGAGAAGTATCGGAGAAATGTGACAAATGAAAAGAGTAGGGCTTAAAATGATTCCCTGAGGAACTCCTTCAAATTGAGTAAAAGAGGAAGATAAAACATTATCAACACGTACCTTAAAAGACCGAAGAGACAAAAACATTTGAATAAGAAGAGGCAAATTTCCTCTCAAACCATAACTGTATAAAATGCTAAGTATGCCATAGCGCCAAGTGCGGTCATATTCCTATTCGATATCAGAGAAAATAAAAACCTAATGATTCCTCCGAACCAAAGCAATACGAATCTGACTTTCGAGCAGAAGGATGTTATCTAGAGTAGATCTTCCTTTACGGAAGCCACTATGAAAGGGAGGAATACATTGATTATTTTCCAATTGATATACGAGATAGGCATTGACCATATGTTCAAGAGTCTTACAAAGGCAACTCGTCAGAGCGATATGTCTATAGTGGAGAGGGTTTCTTTGGATCCTTACCAGGCTTCAGCGACACCTGAAGTTGATAGGTGTATGCTCTGCACGATTCTTAGTCGCTAAAAATGAAGCGCTATAAGAATCGGAGCTTGACACACTATCAAATGAGTGGCCAATAACATTGGCCACTTCAACAGTTGAAGAATGCATAGAGTTAGCAGTTTCCAGTATCGGGATAGAAAATTCCCGATACAGGGAGTTGGCAGCTTTTGCCTTTCTCCACAATTGTTGACTTGTCGTAGACAATGTGATGGAAGAGACATACCTGATCCAAGATTCTCTCTATTTACGCCTTACTCTGCGAGGAAACTCCCTGTCCCTTTTAAACACTATGAGCTTCTCGGTTGTAGGATATCGTCTGAAAATACCCCACAATTTCTTTTGCTCCCTGTAGGATGTTTGACAGTCTTTATTCCACCATGGTTTACTCATCTTCCGCTTTGAATTAGTACTCTTCGGAATCGTTTCATCAGCAGCATCCACGATAGAGGTAGTGACATGTCGGACAGAGAGCTATTTAAATCTTGATCCTGAACCATTGCACCGGTAATAACTGCCAACCGTGTGAATAAATCCCAATCTGCCCGGTTGAAGCGGTAAGTAGGGGGACGTAATCGCACCCCATTACCATGAACCTGGGAGACTAGGAGAGGGAAATGATCACTGTTGTGTAAATCATTTACAACCTCTAAATTCAACGATGGTAGCAGTGTCGGCGAGCAAATGGCTAGATTAAGGGAATGAAATGCCCTTGTGGGAGCATGGAAATACGTTTTCTCGTCGGTGTTCAGCAGACAGAGACTGGGATCTGAGATCAATTGCTCGATCTGCCGACCACGAGAATTAGTATCGTCATACTCTCACTGAGGGATGTTGTTCATTAAAGTCACCAAGCAGAAGGAAGGGAGCTGGTAATTGATTGACTAAGTGGTCCAAATCCATTTATGACACAACATCATTAGGTGGCAGGTAAATGCAGCAGACTGTGATTAATGTGCGGGTTAGGATCCGCACAATCACAGTCTTCAATGATGTGGTCAGTGTAACCACATTATGTGGACAGTTCTGGGATGTCAGGATGCATACACCTCCTGAAGAAGATGAATCGGCATCAACATCCCGTCGTACACAGTGATATCCACGCACTCGTGTTGTCATATTGCTCATCAGAAAAGTCTTCTGAAGAGCAACACAGACAGGTTGGTGTGTAGATATTATAGATTTGAGATCCTCTAGTCTGGGTCGTAAACCACGGCAGTTCCAGGAAACAAAGAAAGCCCTTAACCATTCGCATTTGAAGTCGACTCACCCAACTCCACGTCTACAAACATTGTATAATCCTCAGCGGACGGATGCAAATCTAAAGATGGGATCTCAGTTTTTTTTTTTTAATTTTTGGCGTGTTTAATTTTTCTCGGAGACTTTACTGGAGCTTTTACATTGACTTTTTCAGTTTTTTGACGACGCCTATGAAGTAGAACAGGGTTGATATAGATTCGAGTCAGTTTGTGTGGTGGAATGTATGAAATTTTTTTTGATTTTTGAAATATATGAGACTGCAGGGGTATGCGTACGTTGCGACACAATACGCCTACCATCTATGTAGGATACACTTTTTTTTAATCTTAACTGCCGTGATCTCTTTTTCCAAGTTCCATGTCGGACAAGATCGGGAATAGGAGGAATGGTCTCCATTACAGTTGACACATCGCTCCTTCAACACGCAGTCGGCACTGTCGTGTCCAGCCTGTGCACAGCGAGCGCACGTGGCTAGACCACGACAGTTGGTTCTCGAGTGTCCATAACGTTGAAAACAGCGCAGGGGATTTGGTATGTACGATCTAACGGGACACTGGAGATATGCGACTTTCACTGACCGTGGAAGTTCAGACATCGAAAACGTCAGGATGAGGTGCTTGGTAGGAAGCCTCTTTCCATCCTGACGAATTGTTGTGCGCCGAACTTCACAGATCTTCTGATCTTGCATATTGTCCAGAATTTCCTCATTAGACGCGTTTAATAAATCCGCGGCTGAAATTACTCCCCTTGAAAAATTTAGACTGTGGTGAGGTGCGATGGTCACATCAAAATGGGCCAATTGGAGCAGTTTCAGTTTTATTAATGCTTAGTTTAGTTCAGTTTTTATTAACGTCGCACTAGAAGCCACAAGAGGGCTATTGGCGACGGAACTCGTAATATTGAACCACGGTCAAGTGACGAGGACGACACCTGAGCTGGCAACCCCCTCTCCTAACATCCACACCACACCAACGGGGGGACTTTGAGCCCCAAACAGATTTAACGTACATCAGCCCCGGCTACACGGTGGGTCTTTGGCGGCCAAGGATCAAACCCGCGACTGAACGAAAACCTCCGGCCATTTATCCGAAACTATGACCACTAGCCTACCGCCCCCCCCCCCGCACCCCGTATACGAAGACGCATGGGCCAAAGGGAAAGCAACATGATCCTCAGACTCCACTTTCCCCTGGTACGGGTCGCCGCACCTGGCAAACATGCGGGTCAGGTCAAGAAAAAATAACTTGGTCTGACGTTGATGGTACTAAATAAAATTTTTATTTTTAAATCCCCAACTGAATAATTATAAAAGTAAATACAGAAAGGAAAAAAAAACAAAAAGAGTATCGAACATAAGACAAATGAAACAGAAATAAAAATAACTACGTCGGAAATCTGCAAATAAAATCGGAACAAAACATAGATTTTTTTTTTGTCTTTCTTTCTTTTCAGGTTTTTAAAACGTTTTTCTGAATTTCACTTGGTGTGTGTGTGTGAGTGTGTGTGTCATCAAATTTTCGATCGTTAATTTAACCAACTTCCCATCAAGCTAGAGCTTTGAAATTTTGGGAATCGTTCGTACTCGCCTAACAATGCAATATTTAGATATTTGCGACAAGTTTTAACTAATATTTCAATAATTTTAATAAGTCAAAATATTCTTTCCTCTCGGCGCTTTTAGGATTGAGGAAAAAATTTCTTTCCCCCTCTGGGAGCACCGGGCACTCCCCACGCAGCATGCGGTATCGTAAACCTTTTGTACTCACAAAGGGGAGATACTACCTCCCCTTTACTATCTCCGAGATAGTAAGGATTGCTGACTTTTAGTCAGTAATCATTCACAAGAAAGAAAGTTTCCAATATTTGGCGCCATGTCTTATCACAATAATTTTTTCTGAATTCTGGTTCCCATTTTTACAACGTTTTTCTGAGTTTCACTTGGTATGTGTGTGTGTGAGTGTGTGTGTCATCAAATTTTCGATCGTTAATTTAACCAACTTCCCATCAAGCTAGAGCTTTGAAATTTTGGGAATCGTTCGTACTGGCCTAACAATGCAATATTTATAAGTTTGCGACAAGTTTTAACTAATATTTCAATAATTTTAATAAGTCAAAATATTCTTTCCTCTCGGCGCATTTAGGATTGAGGAAAAAATTTCTTTCCCCCTCTGGGAGCACCGGGCACTCCCCACGCAGCATGCGGTATCGTAAACCTTTTGTACTCACAAAGGGGAGATACTATCTCCCCTTTACTATCTCCGAGATAGTAAGGGTTGCTGACTTTTAGTCAGTAATCATTCGCAAGAAAGAAAGTTTCCAATATTTGGCGCCATGTCTTATCACAATAATTTTTTCTGAATTCTGGTCCCCATTTTTTTTTTTTTAATAGAATGACTTACAAACTTTCAAATGCATGTTTTGATATTATGAGTATTATGAATTTTTTAATACTGTCACAAATGTCTCTTTTTAAGTGAATTTTAAAGTTAAAAATAACTAACAGTTTTAACTAATATTTCAATAATTTTCTCTAATAAACTTTGCCACCATATAAAAACGTTGTTTTTAAAAACGTTGGTTTTTATATCGAATTATTTTTTAATAGAATGACTTACAAACTTTCAAATGCATGTTTTGATTTTATGAGTATTAAGAATTTTTTAATACGCTCACAAATGTCTCTTTTTAAGTAAATTTTAAAGTTAAAAATAACTAACAGTTTTAACTAATATTTCAATAATTTTCTTTAATAAACTTTGCCGCCTTATATCGAAATATTTTTAAACGTGTTTCTGTATTTCACTTGATGTGTGTGTTATCAAATTTTCGATCGTTAATTTAACCAACTTCCCATTAAGCTAGAGCTCTGAAACTTTGGGAATCGATCTTATTCGCCTAACAATGCAATATTTAGACATTTGCGACACGTTTTAACTATTACTTCAATAATTTATTTTAATAAACTTTTCCACTTTATAAAAACGTTGGTTTTTATCTTGAATTATTCCCCACTCCGGTATCTTGGGGACGTGGCCTCTCGTACACACCCGAATATGAGCCCCTGAGAGGAAAAACGGGGGAAAAAAAAAGATGCCAATTTGACAAGGAGGGTCGAAAAAAAAAAAAGGGAAGGATTGCTAGGGTATCCCAGGGCGCGTCATCCGCGTTTAACAAAGACAGTAAACCCAATAGGAAAGAAAAAGATCACTGAAGTCCCTCGGGTTTATGAAGCCCGTACTTACCTGAAGTAGGTTCGTCCCTGATGGCACCTATGGTTATAATCTGAAACGCGAATACGAAAGAAGTTGGATTTTATATCATTCAATTTTTAGATTCGTGAATTGTTTTTCTACATGAGAAATCCTTATTAACAATTTTGTTTTTGAACAAGAACAATATCCAATCACTTCAATTCAAGCACCTTTTCATTCTAATATACTTTTATTTGAATTCAAGAATAAAAAAAAAAACACGTTTTATTCCTAATATCATTAAACTTAAATCATGTAATCAGCATGATACTGAACAAAGATTTTTTTTTTTTTTTTTGTATTAGATTAATACGTTCTTTTTTCTTTCTTTTTTTTTTAAAAGAAAAAGTTCATCGTTAGTAATTTTATCTCGAAACTTATTTAAAATTTTAATTTAAAATAATTTTATTATTGAATGAATATAAGTGCAAAATATATAAATGTTGAACTCTTTTTTTTTTTTTTTTCATTAATATAATCATTAAATAACATAATATAAGGTCTTATAAGCTTTCGTGAAACATAAAATTATACAATGAATGCAAGACAACCTCTAAAGTCTTAACGTTTCTAAAACGGATAATCTTAATGATTATATAGACCAGGGGTGTCGAACCTTTATGTATCAACGTGCCATTTTTTCTTGATAATGTTTAATGAGGTCATAGATGTGCCGTCAAATAATTTTGACTTCGTGATTATTGGGATAATAATAATACTAAATACCATCAACTCAAAACTCTTTATTTACTACAAAAAAATACATTTTGTAATGTCTCAGTTATACGCGTAATTCAAATTACAATAACATTAGTGTGACTTCTGTTGTTGCAGATTAGATGACAAATAACTTATATTAGGGTTGTAAGATGATACTTTTAGCAGAACACATGCTGAACTGGAATCATCTGTCAAACGGTTTCTAAGGGAGTCTTTAATGCAATTCATCTCTGAAAATAATGACTCACAGGCATAGGTAGATGAAAATATGGTTAAAATAGCACGAGCCAGCTTCTTCAAACAGTTAAATGTATCTCGTAACGAATTCCATGTTTCCAAAATTTCGCTATTGGCATTTTTACTTATATTGTTTGTCAATCTTTCAGTTTCAATTAATTCGAACTCTTTCCTTGTTTCAATAAACTTTTGAATCCTTATTGTGCTAGACTCGAAATCAATCAGCTGCATTTCAAATTCTTCAATTTCCAACCAATCGAATTGGGACAAGTTCAGTTTATCAAATGAAGTCACATCAGGGTACATAATAAACTTGAATGTTTCCGATAATTCTTTGAACTGAGAAAATCTCGCTGCATTGATTGAAGAATCAATTACAGAAATAAATTCTTCAATGACTGTTTCTTCGCCTGGTTCAACATGTATATCTAAATCTTTGATATATATAATTTTTTTCAAGTTAGGAAAATACTTGTAGTTTCTTGTAATAATATCGTTCCTGAAAACATGTAATTTAGCGTCAAAAGCGCAAATGGGATCTATCATGACGATAATTGTTGTATTTGTGAATCGAAGCTTCTCGTTCAATTCATTGAAATGTTTCCATATGTCTGTAAAAAACATCAATTTTGAAAGCTACATAACATCCAACAACTGGGGGTATTGTTCAATTTCCCCCTCATTTTGCAGAAACAGTCTGATTTCTTCCAAGCAATCAACAAATATTTGAAGTACGTTCCCGCGGCTCAACCAGCGAACATTATTATATATCAGTAAGCCATTATACACCGAGGTGACTTCATTTAATAAAGCATCAAACTTTCGCTTATTTAAAGCCTGCGACTAAATGAGATAGACTGTTAATGTGACTACCGCCATTATATTATCAAGAGATGTTAAACCACTCTTAGTACACAAGGCTTGTTGGTGAATGATGCAAGAGAAATCAATAATCGAATGTCTTACGTCTGTTTGAAATAAACTTATGAAACCATTTTTTTCCCCCACCATACTTGGAGCACCATCAGTTGTTACTGAAACAATTTTTTTTTAGCTCAATTTCTTTCTCAGTTAGCGAATTTTTAACAGCCGTGCAAATATATGTGTGCCCTTTGTAGTCGTTAGCAACGATGTTATCGCAATAAATTCTTCCTTAATGACGTTTTCCCACGGAATATCCAGCAAAAACAGCTAAACGTTCAGATTTAGTGACGTGCTTTTGTCATGACATGCGTCAGCGCTTTCGTCAAAACATAGCGATATAAAAGGAGCAGAGTTAATGTCAATTATTTGTTGATCTGCTACATTTCCGTCCAGTTTTAATATTCTTTCTTTTAATGTGTTTCTAGAAAGAGGAGTATCTTTGATGCGCTGAATTATCTTATCTTTATTATTGAAATCATCAAAAAGTGAGGGTGCGCATGCTAACCAGGCTTTCTTCAAAAACTCTCACTCTTGAAAAGGTTTACTATGCCGAGCAATGGCATTCGCAGCCGAGTAACTTGCAGCGCTCGTATGACAACTTTTGCCAACATATTTCGTCATAAATGTCGACTGTTTATTTCTGTCTTTCATAGCCCTTGTAATTAATTCCTTTTGCTCTGGTTCGCTTTTTTGACTAACGAATTTGTGATTTGTTTCAAAATGACGTTTTACAGACGATTTTTTACATACCACTGTTCCAGAACATAAAGCACACACCGCTTTGTCGCCTTTACTAATCACGTCATATTTCTCAGTCCACCAAGTGTGAAATTCTCTGATACACTTATTATCTTGCACTTTTTGCAAGATAATTCTCTGATACACTTATTATCTTGCACTAGTCTTATTAAATAACAGTTAAAAATCGTAATTAAAAAAAGAATAAACTTTAAAATACAGTTGTGTCAACGAAATGTTCTATTATGCTATGCGTAAATAAACTATCCGTCATTAGTAATTATAGTCCGCCATATAACTACAATAACAAACGAGTGCGCTTCCTGCCCGCCGACGGTAACGGTAACGGCTAAAGTTACGAGGTTCCTATTTTACGAATAAAAATTTACCCTCTCATCATAATTTATAAAGGAAAAAATCATAATTAATTAAAGTTTTTCATAATTGTAATTAGCTATCAAAAATAGGATCAAGGAACAAGGTCCTGGGCGTTCGGCAGAGTGAGGAACTGCCGAAACAAACTTGGAAAGTAAAGTTATGAAAGCGCGCATTGCTATTGGATGCTGTAGCCGTAAGCTAAGAAGCATATATAGCAATGGGCGGAGAGTAGATTAGGGGGTGGGACTTCAGTTCGAAGACGAAAACGACTTCGAGAAAGCTGTTGTCCGCGGGATTTTGAGAGGTTATAAAAAGAAAAATTAAACTATTGAATTAAAATGAATTAAAAAGAAATGCCTTACCGAAACCAATTAAGAGAAAAATATTGCAATTTAAAATTATGGGAAACTTTAAACGCGAGGAGATTGAGTGAAAAAGAGAGAATTAACTGAATTTTGAAGATGCGCCACTAGCGACTTCTAGTGACTAAAACTGTTTCTAGCTTAGGAAAAATGATTTTTTAATATAAACAAAGTTAAAAGTGCCTAAATTTTCAAGTTTTCGAAATTTTGAAAGTGATCGACAGTGTTACGCGAGGTCCATTTTGACCGTGGGACATTGCCACTTATCGATGTGAAGTCCTGAATTTTAAAAATTAAGCAGGATTTCACTAATGAATTGCTTCAATGCGCTCTCAGTCTTTTTAGGACTGGGAAGTGAACGTTTGAGAGTTCAAGCGTGGCTCTGGGTCTTTTTTGCGAAGATGCGATTCTTGCATCATACGCTGGGAGTTGTTGAAGTAGTTCATTAGGTATTTGAGGGATCCTATTAAAGAAATTTAGAGATATTTTAATGAACTCTAAAATTGGTTCAATTTTAAGATCTTTATGTAGGACTTCATTCCGAACAAACCAGGGAGCATTAATCATTTTCCTAAGGTGGATGTTTTGAAAGACGTGCAGTCGTTTCAGATGGGTGGTCGCAGCAGACGCCCAAATAGGCGACGCGTACAACATGATCGGTCTTAAGATCGACTTATAGAGCAAAATTTTGTGCCTGATCGCCAGCTTGCTCTTTCGGGAAATCAAGCGTGTGAGCAATCTGCTCATTCCGATAGCCTTTTGATAGGTTTTTCGGATATGGTGGGCAAATGTTAATTTTGCGTCTAGAACCAACTCTCCCTAGGTACTTGTATTCAGTTACCCAGGGGACGGGTTGATCGAAAATGGTGACTGCTGGCAAATTGCCAATACACCGTTGTTTCGTAAAGAGGAGGCAAGCGCTTTTGGATGCATTAACTTTAATTTTCTAGTTAATGAGCCAGAGCTGTAAACGAGATTCGTACCTCTGCAATCTTTCAATAATTTTCCGATTGCAGATGTTTTGGGACATAATGGCAGTGTCATCGGCATACATCGCCAAATGAATGTTGGACGCCTTCGGGATGTCATTTACGTACAAAGAAAAAATTATTGGACTTAAAATCGATCCCTGTGGGACACCACTTAGGATTGGACGGGGGGAGGAAACTGCATTTTCAACTTGAACCCAAAAACTACGAGAGTCCAGGACTGAGTGAATAATTTTGATAAGTTGGTCCGAAATTCCAAGTCGCATCATCTTGAAAATGAGCCCATCATGCCAAATTTTATCAAAAGCTTTGGCAATATCGATGAAAAGCATACCCGTGACCTTGTTATAGGAAAAGCTGTGCTGGACCGTCTCAGTGACCCTAAGCAACTGTGTTACTGTAGAGTACTTTGGAACAAAACCATGCTGCTCCGGAATAACAATATTCCTGGCATTGCAGAACTGGTCCAGGCGATTCAAAATAACAAATTCATATGCTTTGCTCAGAGAACTGAGTAACGATATGGGGCGATAATTTTGATCCTGCCCGCCGACCCGCGCTGGATCACTCCGTGTTATGAAACTTGGTGTATGAAGGCCCCAGAGTTCCGGCGCCAGACGGGGGGAAAAAAAAAAAAACATTTTTTTTTTTTGTTTCTGTTGGGAGTGTAGTCGAAAGTTTTGTAACAGAATAATGCTTATAACGAAATTTTTCCAAGATAATGTAAATTCTGATAAGTATTATGCATGTGTATGATTTATTAAAATGTGAAAAAGACATTCATCTCGTCATTTCAAAGTTTTGGATTTGTTTCGTAGATAAGATTGCAATAGCGAAATACTCCGTAGCGTAGGATCAATCTCGTTCAAATGCTTTATAGTAAACTTCGAAATATGCTTCATAGTAAACTCTGTGATCAGTGGCGTGCCCAAAATATTGTGTCGCGTGCCATTGGTTCGCCATCTCTGATATACTGTTGATTCACATTTTTGAGTAAATGAGTAAACAGTAAGGTATAAGAGGAAAGGAGAATGCAAGCATTGTGGTTACTTGAAACAGTATTGAGCTAAAATAAGTGGATGCGCCCTTAATACTTTCATGTGTCGATCATGTTTACAGAGAATGAAATAGAGTTTTAATCCAAGATCTGAGCACGTTACCTGCCTGAATACAAGAACTAAAAAGTGAATTAACAGAACAGTATGATCAGTTTCATTTTTATGACATCCTATTTTAAACAAGAATTGTTTTTGACAGAACTGTTTATTGTTCATAATACAGTATAAGTCTGGAGGCAAAATTTATTTTATAACGTTTTTACCGACAGCAAGCAGGCAAAATAATAAGTCTCGATTTCTCAAAAAAACTCCATTATTTGAGTTTTCTTATCTGTACGGAATACTGTCTGAAGATTCAAGAGTGAGTGATGGAGAAGTTTAATAGCGCAAGAGCCAGATATGGCTATGCTGCAACAAATGAGGTTTAACTGTGATCTAGACTTTTGAAAAGTAGAAGATTTGTAAGATAGGAGGACAACAGAAAATTGGATCCAAAACAGATTTTATCGATATAGTCTCAGATATTCTTCATAGAAACCAGTTACCAAATCCAATTAAAAGTCCATACTCAAAAGTATATAATGTAATGTAATTAAAATGTATGAAGATAGGATAATTTACATATAGAGAGAAAAGCGTTGATCATTTGCGTGAGACATTGCCAATCAATGTCTTTCGATGAATGAATTTACAAAACACTATTTTCGAAAGGGGAAAAATTGGTATACTTTTTCCTCTCTTAAGGTTTCTTTATATATGTCAGCATATAGATGACATAACGGGGGTATCGACCATATATATATACATACATACCGGGTGGTTATAATTAAAGTTACACTATTCAGAGGCCTGTAAAACCTGTTCTGCTAAGCGGATTTTGATAACTCTTGGAATATATGCTATATGGATCATGGGGAAAATATTTCTGCAGTAGAAAAAATTAGTAAAAATTTGACTTTTATCGAATATTTCTTATGAAAATCCGTAAAACCTCTACATAAACTTGCAGTCATAACCAGAGAATCATTCAGCATGCGTTTGTCATCGTTAATCAAGCCCTTACAAATAGATCGAGCTTTACTGGTAAAACTGTTTTATCAGAACAGCAGCAACCACTTAGCTGCTCTGCGTGAATACCGTCATTTAAATTATCTGTGAAAAGGCCCCATATCGAGGATTGGTTTGAGGAAAATGATCATGAAATTTGAAGAAACTAGAGATTCGGGTGTGCTGCCCGGAAGAGGACAGAAACCGGTTGGGACTGAAACTGTCGAAGTCGTTACTGCTGAGGTTGAAAGAGCCTCCACTTCCATCTGTTCTTCAGGAAGTGGTCGATCAGAGTCACACGAATTGGAGATTCTATGGTCGACAGTACGAAAAATTCTGCAATACATTTTAAAATGGTATCCGTATAAGATCCACGTGATGCAAACGCTGAAACCCTAAGATCACAAAACACGCCTTGCATTTGCTTGGCGATTTTTGTCGAGAATGGAAGTTGATGACGCGTGGCCTTGGAAAATTCTATGATCAGATGAGGCTCATTTATATTTAGACGGAGCTGTAAATAGTCAAAATTGCCGCATATGGGGTACTTCACCTCCTAATGTCCTGCATCAACAACCACTACATTCTGTTTAAGTGACTGCTTGGTGTGGATTTACTGCAGAGTTTATCCTCGGACCTTTTTTCTTTGAAACTTTCGCTTTACAAGGTCCTAAAAGATGCCCTGTGACGAGTGCTCTAAACAGTGCACTCCTTCAACAGCAGGTCATTCCTGCTTTACAGAAACGACAATGTTTGCAAACCACTATCTTTATGCAAGATGGAACAACTCCTCACATTGGGCGTCAATTGAAAGCACTGCTTAGTGCTAACTTTGGCTATAATCGTGTAATATCCAGATATTTTCCTGGTTATGCGGATTTCTAAAAGACCGTGTTTATAGAGAAGGAATTAGGACTTCACCTGCTTTGAAAGCTAGCATTATACTCCATGTGGCGCTACCATTGAAAACGCTATAATGCGCTTTTAACATGTTATTGATGTCAATGGAACACATATTGAGCATATTCTGTAATTCAATAAATTTTAACGATTCTAACATATTTTTCGTCCTTCTTTGGGCGCCACATTTCCTCCTAGTGGTCAAAATTTGAACTATTTTTTTTTATTTCAGAAACCTTTCCCCCATGGCATATATCCAAAGTTTTATCAAAATCCGATAAGCAGAACATGTTCTGATTAGTGTAACTTTAAATATAACCACCCGGTACTTATGCTACACCTATAGGGGTCATTATGTTCCAAAATAATATACTTTCCACAGATTAACCAACAGTGATTCAAGAATCCATTTATTAATGCGGTAATTGGTTTGGATGGTGGGTAGAATGAATTCTATATAATTACTTCATTATATTCAGCAATTGTATTTTGTTTTGAGTTTTCATAATATCACAGTTAACATAAAGTTATGCAATTAGCAGAAACGCACGCAGGAAACACTTGTCAAAAGAGATTTCTTTACAGTGAATTAAGTACAGTACGAAAATAAGCTATGGATCTACTATACACTAAAGTGAGACTGGCGCTTCTCATGGGTTAACCTTTTTTCAGTATAGGAATCATGACCCCTGAGATACTCTAGTTTTTTCTTTCCCGAGGAGTTTTTCTATCAATGGTAAACCGGTATCCTTTGGGGTATGGTGAAAGTATTCAGAAGAAAACGAACTCCCATCTCCGCCCTTAAAGGCCCAGCTAATATCGCACTTAGTAACACTGAAAAATCAGAAATTTTGGCAGACTCACTCCAAAAACAATTTAAGCTCAATGACATAAATACACCCAATCACGATGAAAATGTAAAGGATGTTGTTCACAACTACCTACAAAATGAAGAAAACTTCCGTAAACAAGACTACTCCCCACCATTAGCATCCGAATACATAAAGCCGAAATAGCTGAATACATAAAGAAAATTAAAATCAACAAAGCTCCCGGAAAAGAAGGAATAACTAATAAGATGATCAAAAACCTACCTCATCTTTGCATTTTCCAACTTAGAAATATAATCCATAACATGCTAGACCTCGGTTACTTCCCTGACACCTGGAAAACCGCCGTAGTCATCCCAATCCTGAAGCCAGGAAAAGATCCCACCCTACCAAGCAACTACAGGCCAATATCCCTACTACCAATACTAAGCAAAATAGCCGAAAAAATCATACACAATAGACTCTCCAACTTTCTTCAAGAAAATGATGTTATTATCCACCAGCAACACGGTTTTATTCCAAAATTATCCACCAGCCATCAACTACTCAGAGTTATCGAACTTATAAAAACAGGATTCTTCAAAAGAAAAAAACACAGGAGCGGTTTTCCTGGATATCCAGAAAGCGTTTGACCGAGTCTGGCATACCGGATTAATCTTCAAAATGATACATTACAACACCCCTCCATATCTTGTGAAAATAACCAATACCTACCTGCAAAATAGAAAATTCCAAGTCACAATAAATGAAAATCTATCAAATCCAAGAATAATAGAAGCCGGAGTCCCGCAAGGAGGAATCCTCTCAACAACTTTGTTCAATTACTACGTGAACGACATCCCTACACACCCAGGAACAAAATTATGCATGTAACACATCAATCAATAACTCCCGAGACTAACCCAGAGATGGCGCTCGTAGTAAACCAGTAACCAGGTCTTTCTAGAGTACTAACCTTTGCTTGAAACGTGTCAAAATTTTAAGTCGATCGGACCAGAAACAGCTGAGTTATCGAGGATGAGTAAAAGTCGTTTTGTAGTTTGTTAAAAAATGGAAAAACCGAGTTTCGTAATTCTGATAAACATTTTTTTAATGGGTAAAACATCAAAAGCGAAACAATGGATTGAAAAAATGTTACCCGGACTCTTTGTCCATCAAAAGCAACGATTTGTCGGTGGTTTGCCGAATTTAAACGTGGTCGTACTGACACAAATGACGCGGAACGCCTGGTAGACCTTGTAGCCGTTAATCGGAAAATGAGTGACAAAAATTATAATGAAAGATAGTAAAGTGAAGCTCCGTGAGATTGTTGAGATGACACAGAGATATCATATGGAAGTGTATTTACTATCCTTCATGAAAAATTGAGTATGAAAAGGTTTTTCCAAGTGGTGCCATGATTGCTGATGGAACAAAAAACAGTAACGAGTCGATGATTCAGAAAGCGTTTGACGTTATTTATCGCACAAAAAAAAATTTTGGTGAAAAAAAAAAAAAAGAAAAAGAAAAAAAAATGGGGAAAAAAAAAAAAAGATTTGGAAAAGCGTTGAAACGATTGTATCACAATAAAAGGTGATTAACAAAGGTGCTATGTTGATGAATAAAAAAAAAATTTGCAAAAAAAATGTTGGTTTTCAATGTTGTCACGGGGTTATTGATTGATATGCGCTATGCAGATGACATGATATTAGCACAACACAAACTTTCACCTAACATAGGCCGCTAATTAAACGAACACTACAGAAACTAGAAGCATGGTACTCTACTTGGAAAAATGTCTGAATTGTTTCCAAAACAGAGGGCCGTCTTCTTTCACGAGGTGATTGCCAGAAAAATGAACAAGACATCTTTCTGAAACAAAAATATAGTTCTGGATTAGACACCAAATATCTTGGTGTAACTTTGATAAAAAAACTCACTTTCAAACAACATGTATTACGAACTAAAAAAAAGCAGTATAGTTCTGCAGTTAATGCTTCCCCTTATCTCGCGTAAATCTGCTTAGTTAAGACGTAACAAAATGCTTTTATCTATTGACCCTGATTTAAAGCATTCCATCCCGACTCTATATTTTCAGCTCGGTTCACTGGCTATTCCTGTGCTAACACTACTTTGACATTCTAGAAAAAAAATCACAAACTCACAATAACAGAACGATTGTCGTGCCCGTGGTACGTTAGAGAAACACAGATATCGATTTTCACTTAAAACTCCCCTTAATACCAAAAAAATTTTATCAAAAAACTATTCGAAAATTTCTTTTCAAAAATATTGATACTTCAAATAATAAACCATACAAGTAATAGAAAAATACACCCCAATAAGAAATAACCTCTTTAACTTCATAGACCCAGAGAAATCCTAATTTATAATTTAAAATTTCACAATATTTTAAACTATTTAATAACTAATATTAATCCATCCTAATCCACTGCTTAAACACCAACACTAGCATCACGCCAACACACTGCATCCAATTTCTACTCCACACTTATATACTCTCAAACAGCTCACTCACCATCGACCAATCACAGAACACGCTCTTACTGCGACCATTCGATAAGCAAGCAGGGTGAATAGACTTCGCTGTAATATTATAAACAATCCTCTGCTCTGCCAAACTAAATTTGATTAATCATTCATATTTTTACTTAGTGATACTGTATTACTTTCTACAACAATTATTAAATCTTAAAAAACTCTATCTTAAAAATTTTTAACTTCAAAGCTATTGCACTTATATGGAATATTTTCAATAATATTAACTTCAAGTGTGAAAACCAAGGCCGTTCAGTTCACCACTCCATTTAAAGCCATTTCACAGGGATAGCCTGAGAGGGTTAAGTTCCCCGAAATAATAGTTGTCGCTACTTATCAATGGTAAACACGAGTGACGCTCCTGTGTTTCAATAATAGCGATTTTTTTATTTGGTCTCCTTCATGTCAAACCACGTTTGCCTTTCCTCCTGTTTTTTCTTAACTCTAGAGCATTTGGCATTGAGATTTATGCAAATTCAATGAAATTTTCACAAGTCAAAAATTAGCCTTCCATTTACAGTATAAATTTCTGCAGTACATTCAATCGGTTTTGCTCAAGTCTAGTTAGCATTTTGACGTATTCGATTATTCTCCTCAACAGATTTTCAAATTATTTCACCTAAATTCTGCTTTTTCGAATCATCGATTTTTCAATGAGATTTTACTATTAATGGTGCAAATGAAGTTTAATGGAATTATTACATGACTTAGCAATTGCTAGACTAAAATACGCGAGAAACATTTTGAATTAGTATCCTATAAAACAATTTGGTTAAAAATATTTTATCAACCTAGTTATAGTATACGAATGAGCTTGCATCTATAAAGTTAAAAGATTAATTCGCGAATAAAGTTACAGATCTCTTGTTTATATTTTTATGGCATTATAATGTAATCTTAAATAAGAATTAATGCAAATACTTTGTATAAACACACAACATTTATTTTGATAAGTTATCACAGAACCATTATAAAAAATGAAATTACAAAATGGCGATGATACTATTTACAAAGTAACCCTGACAGATGATGTAGACTACATGGGGGATTGGTTTCCAGTAAGAATTTCAAGTATTATTTAGAATTTGTTCTCTGTTGTCATATATCGGAGACCTGCAACAGAAAAAAATGTAACATCTGCTAAAAATTAACAATTAGAAAATTAGATATCTATAATTGCACGGTAAAAAAGTAATTTAACCTTGTTGTGTGGCAGAGCTCAGAATGATGAAATGCCCAGTATTTGGAATTCCATTTCTTGAGTAGTTACTGAAATATTTAATAAGTTGTATTAATATTATAACGAAATAAAATATTTGATAAATCCACCCAAAACAAATAAAACCAAGTGAGTAATGGTAAACATTTTAAAATATACCTTAGTTCCAAATATTTCTTTTTATAATAATTTTGAAGGAATTGTATACTGAAAAAAATTTTGCCACACAACTAGTAGAGCCAAAAGCATTTTTCTTGATTCCTTTATTAATTATTAAAATAATTGTATTGTTTGTGAAATTTGATTATCAACATCTTAGGTCTCTTAAAGATATAGCTGAATTTATTAAAGTTTGAGTAGTTAACATTCGAATGCTTTACATACAGTCCTTGCATCCATTCTACTTGACAAATTGCTAATATTTATGAAAAACAAGTGTACTGTTATTCTGTCATGTATTTACGATTGAAAACGTATCTCAGATGATTTAGGACTGACCCTCTTTCACTAGTTTTCTTTCCTTTTAACACAATTTGTATATTGATTGCTTACCCAGTATGGGGTGTAGAACAAAAAAAAAAAAAAAAAAAAAAAAAATGCAATTGTTTTATAACATTCTACTGTAAAATGGAGAACAGGACATTCATGGCAACGAAGCGTAGGAATAAAAGCTGGTAAACTTTAATGATTTGATTTGATCAGCCTATGAAAAAAATTACTCGGACTGAAATATATAAATAAATTTCTGTTAGAAAAAATAAGAGATAACTTATAGTAAAATAAGACATTGAAAGTGTGAATAAAGAAATTTTTTTAAAAGAGAAAACAGCAAATTAATGCTTACTTTGAACATTTCAATTAGTTCAGAAAAATAAGTACTTATTTTATAAGTTCAGGAAACAAAAGTTAAGAATAAAACATTTTTTTTTTTTGTCTTCAATTTAGAGCAAACATTTCGAATGGGAGTTTTACATGTATCTAAGATTTATACTCTTATTCTTAAGTAATAACCTATATGATGAAAGATTGTAACATGTATATTTTTCAAGAAATGTAAGAAATAAAATAATTTTCTGGTATTTTGTTTTAAAAAATGTTAATTTAATTCAGGAATTTTACATTTTAATGACACAAAAAATCAATGTAAAATAAAATAAATAAAAAAAAACATTGTCCTGGCGGAGAAGGATTCCAAATATTTCAAATTGTTTTTTTACAGAAGCAGCCATAACTTTTTGTTTATTAATGAGGGAAATTTATAAAAGCCTATGAATGTTAAGACTGGTTACAAAAATGACATTTCTCTTATTTTCTTTGGTTCTAAGACAAAAGTATCATTTTTTAAGAAATAATCCAAGTTCTCACATTGAGACTGGTTAAGGGGAACATATCCATAATGATAGTAAATGATATTTGAAACGTAAATTTAAATTTGATAAGCAATATTACTTTAATCTGATATAAACCGCTTTTTAAAAAATAACGTTTTTGAGTGGTAGCAAAGTTTATTTAAAGAAAATTATTGAAATATTAGTTTAAACTGTTATTATTTTTAACTTAAAATTTACTTCAAGATACATGACAGAGCATATTAAGAAATCATATATCTATAAAATCAAAACATGCATTTGAAAGTTTGTGTCATTCTATTAAAAATGGAACCAGAATTCAGGAAAGGTTTATCCTTAGCGACAAGAATTATTTCTGGCAGTATTTGCCAAATGTATACCCCTGTTCCGGTTTCAATTTGATTTAACGTCATAAAAAAAAAAAAAGAAAAAAAATCGCTGTGCCACTTTAAATCGCGCCAAGTGTTTGGGCTAAACTGCATTATTAAAGAAAATATTAGTTAAAACTTGCTCAAATGTCGAAATATTGCACAGGGTGAGTACGAAATGATTCCAAAATTTCAAAGCTCTAGCTTGATGGAAGTTGGTTAAATAATTTGATCGAAAATCGATGACAATACCACACACACACAGCACACCATGAAATCCAGAAAAACGTTTTAGTGGGTCTGATATAAACCAACGTTTTAAAGTTCAACGTTTTTTTATATAGTGGCAAAAGTTTATTAGAGAAATTATTGAAATATTAAAACCGTTATTATTTTTTAACTTAAAATTCACTTGAAAAGAGATATTTCAGACAGTATTAAAAAATTCATAATACTCATGTAAAATCAAAACAGCTCTGAAAGTTTGTAAGTCATTCTATTAAAAAAAAATGGGAACCAGAATTCAGAAAAATTATTGTGATAAGACATGACGCCAAATATTGGAAACTTTTCTTATGAATGATTACTGACTAAAAGTCAGCAACCCTTACTATTCCTCGAGATTGTAAAGGGGAGAGAAGCCCCTTTGCGAGTACAAAAGGTTTACGATACTTGCGGTGTGGGAGTGCCCGGTACTCCCAGAGGGGAAAGAAATTTTTCCCATCCTAAAAGTGCCTAGAGAAAGAATATTTTGACTTATTAAAATTAGGGAAATAGTTAGTTAAAACTTGTCGCAAACGTGTAAATATTGCATTGTTAGGCGAATACGAACGATTCCCAAAATTTCAAAGTCAGCTTGATGGGAAGTTGGTTAAATTAACGATCGAAAATTTGATGACACACACACACACACACACACACACACACACACACACACACAATAATATGTCAATATCATCAATACACACACACACACACCTCAAGTGGAAATTCAGAAAAAAACGTGTTGTAAAAGGACTGGTTTTTCCATTAGTTTAAAAAAAAAATTCCACCAGAATTTTTTTCCGAAAACATTTTTAATTTCTGCCAACTTGACTTATTCTTGGCTTTTTTTTTGTTTTAAAAGGAAAACACATCTATTTTTCATATTTAAGTTTAAAGTTTAAGTAAAATTATTATGCGACTGATTCTGTAAAACACTGAATGAAAAATTTATCCTCGCGTTAAGGATCGCAATTCCGCCCTAGTCAATCGAATTCTTCCAAACATTAAAAAATAGATAAATATTAAAATCTGAAACTAAATACAATAGAAAAAACAAGAGGGGCAGCAAACCCTGTTCGTACTTCTCAATTTTGAAGGAATAACGAGGGGGAAAGAAAGGAAACCGCTTACAGCTTATCGAACTTATTGCCAAATGCTATTTTATTACTTTGATCAATATGGATGCATATACAAACATTTGATTCATGATGTTTATTTATTTGTTTCGTTGTTTTATTTTAAAGATTTGACCAGCTACGCTTTGTTTCCTTTTTTACTTTTTATTTGACCACACATCTAAAAGATATTTACAAACGCAGCAAATTTTAATCATTTAATAATTGTGAGCTTCAATATCAAGAGTTCCATTTATTGCTCCACGTGTCAACGTATTACAGAGAAAATTTCGTCTGCCTTCTTCACAGAAAGTTCTAATTGCCGTACATTGAAGAGTCACATATCTGCATTAGCAGCAGATACATCGTTATGCACATGTACAACACATGACATTCTCTGAAATACTGTGGAATTTGAAACTTATTTTTTTAAATGCTCAAAGTATCCCTATAGCCATAGGAGATGAAATTTTGGTGAGTAGGGTTAATTTTTATTTAAATGTTTTTAGTCTAAGTAAATGTTGAGTGCATGTCGTAAGATAATAGTTCTTTATTGACGTCCCAATAGAAGCAACACTTGAGGGCTATTGGCGACGGACCACGTAATTACAAGAACATTGGTAAAGTGACGAGACGAGATACCTGAGTTGGTGCCCTCTCCCGACTTCCACACCACACCAAAGGGAGGACTTTGGGCCCCGACAGATTTAACGTGCATCGTCCCCGGTTACACGGTGGCGAAGCGGCCAAGACTCGAGTCCCTGACCAACGAAAAACGCCGACCACGAATCCGAAGCCATGACCACCTGTGTCGTTCGCCACTCAAGATAATTAATTTTTCAGTATATTATATATATCTGTGTGTATACATACACCATATGTATTTGCGTACATACACACACACATGTATGTGTGTGGTTTATACAAAAAAGAATTTTATTTACACAGCACATAATTCCAGATCAAACTTCAAATGTAAACGAAAAAATTCTAAAATACTGAAGGGAGTTTAAAATCTGAAAGACCAAATAAAAACAATCTTGTTGAAGCTCATACTATACGCACTTTTTCAAAATTAAAAGCTCAGAAGTACATATCGATTTTTATGCAGACCAATGAATAAAATTTAACGAATTTCGCACAACCTATTAAAAAATAAACATACGAAACAATATTATTGATGAGAAATTTGCGTACTAACATAAAAGTCTGACGTTGATTAAATGCAACCATGTAGCCTAATCAAATAGCTATGAGGAATTATTTATGGTATTAAACTGCATATCTCACTATGCACATTCTTCTTATCTCATCGCGTTCATGACTAAAGGAGCTGAAGAGCAGTAGAGCTCACAAAAATGGATCGTCCCAAGGGAGTGAGGATAGTGAAATTTATTGGCACGAGAGCCAGATGTGGCCATACAGCTCCAAACAAGGTAAATCTGTGATCTAAGCGTTAAACAATGAAAATAGATTGCTCGACAAGGATCAAGTGAGAAAGTAGTTTATTGGCGCAAAGCCAGATATGGCCAAGATGCAAGTGCCAAAAAAGATTTAATTGTGGTCTAGCGTGGAAAAAAAAATTGGAAGAAAAGACACAAATTGGTTGACAAAGAAGGAAGGTCGAAAATAGAGAAGGATCACAGGGTATCTCGTAAACACGGGTGACGCGCTCCCGAAAGACAAAACCCGTAGGAAAGAAAAAGATCACCAGGGTGCCTCAGGGTCATGATGCCCTTACTTACCTAACGAAGGCAAGTCCCTGAGGTCCCCTGATATAATCCCCAGGGTGACCGGCTATACCTGCAGATGCTGAGTGTTCCATTTTAGTCGCCTCTACGACATGCATGAGCTACAGTGGGACTATTCTGTCATTCCTGTCACCACATCACACAGTCCCGCGGAATTGCAAATTCAAACCAGAATGGTGTCAGGGCTGTGGCAGCAATCTCAAACAGACCACTTGTGTTTAGAGAACTGAGAAATTCAACCAACTGCAAGGGATTACCGATATTTAGCTTTATAGACAAGGTGGTACTGACATTTACTCCAGGCAACTGTTCTCATTGCTGTCCTTATTAATGTATCAGAGCAAACTACTTATCAAAAAATTCGTTACTGTTTGGCTATATGCCGAGACCCCGATTTGTTTACTTAACCTCTGCTCATCAGTAGCTTCCGCCTGAACTTCTGCAGACAAATATTGCTCGAGGTGGGAATTATATTGGTAGAGCTTTTAATGGCACAAGAGCCAGATATGGTCATGCTGCACCAAAAATAGGTGCAACTGGAACACAGACGTTTGAAGAAAATATGGAATAAAAAAGATGATTATTGACAAGAAAAAGCATCCGAAAATAGATCGCTAGGGTATTTCGGGAGGGGGGGAGGTCACCTGTGTTTGAAAAATATTATATAATCCCGAAGGGGAAAAACAGACCACTAGGGATGTCTCGGGGAGGATTCCTGTGATTGTCTAAAGAAGGTAAGCCCTGAGGGCTTATAGAGGGAGAGAACTGGCCCTTGCTCTCTCTTTACGGATGAACCACGATTCAGCTTATAAAATATAGTCGCCGTCAATTCAACGACACCCAAAAGAACACACTTCAAGAGCAACTCGCACAACCTGCTACATGTAATCCCGAAAGAAACGTTAGTTATTGTACATGGCATAGGGAGAACCAATCTGTGTCCAGCTATTGATTCTAACTTGTCCTCACAAGTTATTGTCAATGATTTCACTTGAATTGAACTCGATTAAGAATGCGTGAAGAATTTTAACTTACCTGTCTCTTCGGCAAGTTTTTTTTTAAAAAAAAATTGTTTATTTATTAATTATTTAAGTTGTATCAGTGTT
Organism: Nephila pilipes; assembly: GCA_019974015.1. Taxonomy (NCBI): domain Eukaryota; kingdom Metazoa; phylum Arthropoda; class Arachnida; order Araneae; family Nephilidae; genus Nephila; species Nephila pilipes. The sequence goes on from BMAW01002945.1 coordinate 1,061,372, forward strand.
TAACAGGCAAAGTATAAATATAATGCTTGGTAAAATTACAATCTATTTGCGATGCAAATACAGCTATCTGAAGCTAATATGATTTTTTAGGAAGAAGCTCATATCAGGAAAATATTAAAAAAAACTTCGATAAGTTCATGCTTTTAAACAATTCTTTTTAGAAGCAAAAAAATCTGAATAAAATTCAGAACAATAAGAATAGATGAACCGTAAGCATCGAAAATAATTACGAATAATGAGACGCATTCTGCACCCAATATGATTTTGTGAGAATATATTTCCAGAGTGTTTTGGAAACTATACAGCTAATTTAATAAATTTTAGTTGCAATTTTATCTATTGAAATAAATCCATAGATAGTTAGATATTGGGGGGTATCAAAATCATAAATATGAAATTCACATTTTTACACAATTTTTTCAAAAATGCATCAATGAAACTGAAAATGTAAATTATAAATATAGATCAACAGACAGAAAAGTAACAAAGCCTCGAAAATCGTAGCTTATTTTTTTTTTTCGTGAGAGTAATTATTACAAGTAACAATACTAGCCTAATTAAACAAAATAAAAGGGCAGGGTATGATAATTAGAATTGTCATAAAGATTTCTGTAAACTATTTGAAGTAGAAACGAAATATGTGCAATTTTGTTACGCTGAAAATATGAATCATAGAAGCCAGTTTACAATGATCGGAGTGACTTCAAAATGAGACAGCTTTTCTTGTTATTGGTTGTTAAAAAAGCCACTGATAAAAAAACAAGTTCATGAACATCTCGAAAATAATATATCTAATAATAATAGAATGAAAAGAGAGGAAATTGTAATAAACAATAATTACAAGTATGAACTAATAAAATACTTTACCAGTGGAGAGATGAACTGTAGTAGATGGTTGCAAGTATGGTGCTTCTACATTATGTGATCCAGAAGTATTAGATAAAGGAAAATGGACTTCTTGAAGTTTAGGTTGATGTGAAGATCCTTCTCCACTTACAATAAGCCTTTGCACCTAAAAAGATTTTTAAAGATAAAAAATAAGCGTGAGACTGAAAAAAATTGAATAATAACTGTAGCAAACTTCAAAAAAAGAGTGAAAATCAACATAATTTCTTTAAAATTTGATTGCGGCTTAAGAATAATTTTTTTTAAAAATCAATTTTAAACTTAATTAAAAGAGTACTTATGCTAATGTATTACCAATATTTCTAGAAAAATATAAATTTTCTATAATCTTCTGCTCATAACATTTTTAATGATTAAAATTTATTTTGAACATAATACATGCAGGTTATGCTGGATCAAGCCAATTTTGGAGTTTAATGACGTAAAAAATGAACTATTAAAATTGTAGAGTTACTTTTAGTAATGTATCAAAATAAAATTTAAGAAAACCATCCGTAATTAGTGATTTTCAAATTTCATAATCTATTATTCCATGAAAAAAAATGCTATAACATAATAATAACTAAAACGGTAACAAAATGCTGAAAGTATTTTCCAAATATGTGCATGTTAAGAGTAATATTTATACAATTAAATTTAAAACATTAGTAAGTCCAACTATTTTTTTCCTCCATTTTAAAAAAAAAAAACCGATTTTTTTATTTTTTTACCTTCAAATATAAAAAAAAAGCATAACAGTTCTTTTCCCCTTATTTCTAAACCATATAAATACCTCAAGGTCATGTAATCCAAGGAATATGAAAATGGAAAGTCCCTCAGTAGGCAGTTGAGAGCCGCAACATATGTCAACATAGGTAATTTCTGCAACTACGTATAACAATAAGAGTCTGCATTACTCGGTACTGAATATGACAAGCCACGATCTCATTTCGAACCCTAGAATTTATTCAATGGAAAACAAAAATTTTACAACTCAAAGCAAAAAAAAAAAGTATTTTCGTTAGAAATCAATTAGTTTCAGTACTCCTTAGGTTTCCACAAATACAGCTTCATATCTTTACTGTATTAATTTTTCATATTTCTTTATTCTTCATTGAAGACCAACATATGCATAAATGGTTAACGTCAAAAATATGAACGCACCCTGCAACAAAAAAAAAAAAAAAAAAAAAAAAAAAAAAGATTAAAAAAAAAGTTCTTGTGCTATTTTCTTAGAAAATTCAATACACTATTAGCAAATTTTATTACTAAAACATGTGGAAAGCTGGAACTGAAGATGTAATAATTATCAAACCAGAAGAAACAGTATTCTGAGTTCATAGTCAGTAAGTATTGGATCTAATGCTGATATACATAATAATTAGAGCAGGCATACCGTATGAAACAACTGAGAAATAATCTATTCGGCTACTGTATGTATTCTCTTACTAACAATAAATAAAAGCTGAAAAGCTGAGGAGAAATATCCACATAAAAACAGGAAGAAAAATGTAAAAGGAGCCAGCTAAAATGGATATAATGCCGATTTGATCAGCACTTCCCATATACAATTTCTGGCTAATAGTAAGCATATGCAATAAAATGTTTGCATGTATATTGCATCATCAGTTGGGAGATTCTGTAAAAATTAAAATTTTATCAAAATAAAATTATGATAAATTGCAAAACCTGTAATTTATTTACTTAATGATACTAAGATTAGTTGTTTGAATTTACTGATACAATGTTTAATCTTCATGATCTACATATTTACAACAAAATGAAGTTAAAATTGAATTATAATAGATTGAAATAGTAGTTTTATGTAAATATCCATTTTATTTGATCACATGGACAATGAAATAAATAATAAAATTAACGTTGATGTATTTATATCGGCTCTTATTTATACAAAAAAAAGAAAATACCAAAAACATGTAGTAAAACGCTGTAATTAAGAAAGACTATAGCCAATCCACATTAATAAATACAATCATCTTTGAAATACTTATATTCAGTAGATTCCTGAAAAGAAAACGCAAAATAACATGAATTATTTATATCTAATTATAAAAATTTAAGAAATTGATTTTTGTAAATATCAGAAGCTTTTGAGCCATTGGTAATTTCATTAAAACAAATTAATCAATAAGTAAGAAGGAAGGTAATCTACGTGAATCTTATTTTTAAAAAAACTGAGTGAGACCAATAAATTTTAAAGGGCAATCATATATTAAAAATGGAAATAAGAAGCCAACAATTTTTAAAAAATCATTGCTACCGTACATTATTTTAAGAAATCACATGCCATTAATTTAAAGGAAATCAATTAAAGTCTGGAATATTTTTGAGTCATTATATCCAAAATACCCAAAAAAGTTAATAGAAATAAATATACAAAGGTAACACCGGTTATGTATTTTAGAGCTGAAACACTTTTGAGCATGCTATTTAAAATGCCAATAATATGTTTGTTCCAATGGTTTACATTTTAGCTTAAATTATTTATCAATAAATTGTTTTACAATGCAAAATAATGATTTTTCTGAATCTATATATATATATATATATATATATATATATATATATATATATAGCATATATATATATATGCTATAGTTATTATATTATATATACATATATATACATATATACATATATATATATATATTATTATATATATATACATATATACATATACATATATACACACACACCATATACACTATATATATACGCGATTGTACATTGTTTAATGCATCACATGTTAATAATTTAAAGGGAATCATTTAAAGTCTGGAATATTTTGGAACCGGAGTTACATCCAAAATATTCTAAAAAATAGAAACAAATATACAAAGGAAACTTGAAGTTATGTATTTTAGTGTATAAAACAAAACACTTTGAGTACATGCTATTTAAAATGCCAATAATTGTTTGCTTTGGTTTGGTTTTATTAATGTCACACCAGAAGTAACACGAGGGCTATAAAATGCCAATATGCCCTTTTCTAAAATGGGACTTTTTAGCTTAAATTACGATAATAAATCTGCATTTACAAAGCATGCATGCAAGCAAGCAAGCACGCACGCACGCACATAGGAGTTAACAAAATCAAAAAGTACAACAAGCAGCAGTATTTTTAAATTTGAAGCAGTACTATCCGCAGTTTGAGATTTAAGCTAAAAGTCTATCGAATGTTAAAGCAACGAGGTAAAAAACACTTGTAACATTTAAGTAAACTAAGTTGCTTCAAGTCATAAGTAAACACTTACTTTTGGAGTTTTCATTTCCATAAGTAGAGCAAAATTTGTTAGATGATCGCATTCACATACAGCATGAGTTTTGTTTGATCTTTTCAGCCAACAGCCTTCTTGTGACCAAAGTCTACAAATTAAAAAAAATAATAATAAAGCTGAAGTATGGTAAAATGTAACTCCTTAAGCATCCATAAAAACGTGGATCCCGATTCAGAACAATTTTCAAACATAATAATGTAACATTATTAATATAAAGTCTTGTGAACGAAACACACATGCATATCCAAATATTACACCTTTTAAAAATCATAATATATTTAAAAGCAAAAGCCAAAAATAAAGACGTCTATTCAAATAATTTGAAAAGAAAAATGAATACCTAGCAAATCATAAAATACATTCAGCTGAATAGATGGGTTAGAATTTGGAGCTGAATAGATGGGTTAAACTAGTTTTGAGGAATTCCGAACCTTTTTCAATGGCATTTGCTAAGCAATACAAAGCGATTTTTGCATAAATTAAGAGAGCAATAAAACGGGATTGCTACATGAAAGTTTACTGGATGCTGATAAAATTGAGGAATTTTTCAATTTAAAAAAAAAAAAAAGGAGTCAGAATTAGATATTTCGTGAATATATGTCATCTTAAAAATATTTATCATGAATTTTATAGTTACCTTGCATTTAAATCCCAATAAACACAGCGAGGATTAGTAACATTTTCTTCCTGTGAAAGAAAATCAATGTTTAATTACATTAAATTTAAAAGAAATATGAAGTAAAAATCAGTCATGATTTCTATACTAGTAAAAATGGATACATGTATATGTAACATTAGTTTATAACTTAGCACAGTCACTCATCTACAACTAAACTGTTTCAAAAAGAATAATTTTTCATAATTACTCTTGTATGATATAGGGATATCTTAAAAATACTTTGATATTTGAAAATGAGAAAGTTTCCTTCTAATCCTACGGTATACGTATCGGTATTATAAGCTTCATATTTAATAAAAGAACTATAAACGTTTAGAATCTCTCCATACCTCTAAAACTAGATAGAGGCTACAATGCGAGTCGCTGTTCAAAAATTCTCAAATATTTTTAGCTTGGAAAGATCGTTTCAAAAGACAATATATTCATTGGAAAATATATGGCATCTTTGTTTAGAAAAGAAATATTTTGCTTAAGTTATTTTACCTCCCTTCACTTAAGAACAAAAATTACGTTGGTGAAACGCAGAAATATGCTGTAGTAAGTAATTTTCTATTTTTCAAACTCAGAAAGGGAAGGGGAGTATGGCAAAATAGAAAATAAAGGGGGTGGGGAATGCAAAATAGAAATTAGTTTAGCAAGCAATCTCATAGATCAGGAATAAAGAAAATTTATGAACGAGGAGATTTCTTGACAATTTCTCTTGATAGAATTTACTGTTACATTTTTTGTAATGAGACAGTAACAGTTGAATTCAATGATGCAAAAGATAGATGGGGCTATACTGCGCCAAACAAGTTGTAACTGTATTCTAGACTTGGGAAAAAAGGGGGAAAGGTAAAAGTTTGTTGGCAAGGAAAATAGAAAATAGGGTATACCGAGAGAGCATTGTTTACCAAAGATATAAACCCCATGGGAAAGGATAAAATCATTGGGATATTTCAGGTTCTCACGATGCCCATACTTAACATAAAGGAGGTAAACCCTTGAGGGAAGAGACAAAAATGAATAGATTTATATTTAAAGATTAATAAACTTGTGTTAATTCTAGGTAGTTTGAGGAGATGGAAGGTTTTTTTTTTCACCCGCAAAGAAAGGGGAAATTTTCTTTAGTGTTAATAGACATCTAGAGGTAAATTTTTAAGAAATATGGAAAACAATTTAAATTTACTCAAAGGAATCAATGTTTAGTGACCGAAATGTTATTTGTGAATGAGAAAAATTTCTCATAAATTGGTCATTTCATTAAGTGATAAAATAAAGTTAACTTAATGGTCTTATAGTACAATCAAACACACGTTTGGATTTGCCGTTAAGATTTCATTAAACATTAAATGCATGCATTGTGAAGAGAATAAGCCATGCTGTTATAGTTAATCTATACCATCATTTTTCATAAACAGTGGGATATAAATGGATTGTATTAATTTTATTAACCATAAAAGAGTATACCTGCAATATTTTAAAAGTGATTGTAACTGGCTCTGGAAATTTCGTTCCTGAGTAACTCCCTGTAAATGCGGAAATAACTCTTGAATTAATTATGCTAGATGAATTCTGAAGAATGCCACGATTACTAGATGCTACGTTTCCTAGGAAGTCTTTGACATGTTTATAAGAGGCTAAGACTATTTTAACAGCACCTGAAAAAAAAAAAAAAAGGAAAGCATTAAAAGAGTAAGAATTGGCAGTTAATACACTTCAAATGAAACAATGCAATTACAAGTGTAATTTTATAATTCTACTGCTGATCACTTTCATAACAGGAAAAAGTTTAGAACTAGTAAGACTACCAATCGAATTGCGAGGCTAATTTGAAAAGTGAATAAAATGCAAAACAACTGATCTCATAAAATTTTTTATTTTTCAATGTAGTCTCAGAGTACACTATTAAACTTGGTTCATCAATACCTTTACTTTATTTCGGAAATTAGATTCCATCAGAATAGTAAAATACTCATCAACTAAGCTATCACAATTCTTCATTTGAAGATAATTTCCGTCTTCTTTATCCCCCTCCCGTTTTCAAAAATTATTTCCCAAGAACAGAAACGGCGTCCGTATTGAAGGTTTATTTAGAGCACCTAGCCCAGATGGGCCTATATCTCTATATCTGAGTTGAACCTGATAAAACTATTTCAATACCCTGGTTAAATGGATGCTGCACAATTAATAATTTAATGAATGTAAGAAAATAAATTTAAGTTAAACCAATTTATGAATAAAGTGAGGTAAAAATTACATGAGTTTTGGTGAGTGAGCAGTGAGTTGGAGGTGGGTGGGGAGGGTGGAAGTGCTTGTCCAATCAGGAAGCAGATACTCGAGTGTTGAGATTTTTACGAACTTGGTTAGGAGAATTTGCTCCTTCTTTCTAGTAGGAGAGAGGGTGCTTTCCTATTGGATGAGGGGGTAGTGCGTTAATGGAGTATAAATGTGCTAGTCTAGGCTTGTCGGGGTTCTGTAATTTCGAAAATAATGATTGATTTCTTGAATTGAGGGGTTTGGGTGGTTGAATAGGGTATTATTAAATTTTTCAGTGATATTATTTTTATAATTTTGAAGTTTATTGTATTTTAGAGAGTTTCTGATATCGTCGTTACGATAATACCATCTAGCTTGGGCAATCATACGTAGGATATTATTTTGTAGAACTTCTAATTTATTTTGGTGAATTTGAGCGGCCTGATTCCAAACTGGACAAGCATAGGTAATGATGGGTCGCAGATACAGTGTATAGATAAGCAACTTATATTTAATAGGTAACTTGGATTTCCGACAGATGAGTGGGATTAATTTATTCGCGGCAAGTCGGAATTTGTCTTGTAGATGTGTAATATGTTGTTTGAAAGTAAGTGTTTTATCAAGGATAATACCAAGGTATTTGGCTTTTTGAGACCAGGGGATTGGTGTGTTGTGAATAAAAATTTGTGGTAGTGGTGATCTTGATAATTTTGTAAAAAAGACGGCTTCCGTTTTTGTAACATTAAGTGCAATTTTCCATTTGGAAAACCAGTCTTCTAGTAATGAGATATGTCTGTTGATGTGATGAGTGATTACTTTGATGTTTCTGTGTTTTGCTAGTATCGCTGTGTCGTCTGCAAACATGCAGAGAATAGTGTTGTCGTGCTTTGGGATGTCGTTCACGAAAATTTGAAATAAGGCTGGCCCAAGATGCGAGCCCTGAGGGATTCCTGTGTTAATGGTTCTTGGATTTGAATAAGTATTATTAATTTTTACGACGAAGTTTCTGTTGTCTAGGTAGGAATAGATTAGGCTAATTAGATAAGGTGGGGTGTTAATTTTTATTAATTTAAAAATTAATCCTTCATGCCAGACTCTGTCAAATGCTTTTTGAATGTCTAGGAAGACAGCCCCTGTCTTCTCTTTATTCTTGAATCCTGCTCTGATATAAGTTGTTACTCGAGTAAGTTGATGCGTGGTGGAGAGGTGTGGCATAAAGCCGTGCTGTTCTGGGATGATGATATGATTTTCTTCTAAGTAATTGGATAATCTATTTAAAATTATTTTTTCTGCTAATTTTCTCAGGATTGGTAGTAGAGATATGGGTCTGTAGCTTTCAGCATTAGTTGGGTCCTTTCCTGGTTTTAGAATGTGTACAATAGAGGCTGTCTTCCAAAGTTTTGGAAAATGACCGAGTCTTAACATGTGGTTGATGATATTAGTAATTTGAAGGATAATTGGTGTGGGGAGGTTTTTAAGCATTTTATTAGTTATTCCATCATGACTGGGTGATTTGTTAATATTAATTTTGTGGATATAATTTATTACTTCAGAAGGGAGTCAGTGTGGGTAGGGCTCATTTTCTGAATTTTTATTGTTAGATAGGAAGTTGTGAACGACATGTGTAATTGTCCTATCATGTGTTGGGGTGTTGGTTTTGTTAAGTTGGAATTGGTTTTTTAATGAATCTGCTAGGAGTTCAGTTTTTTCTGAGTCTGCTAGAGCGATACTTGTGGGGCCTGTAATGGCTGAGATAATAGTGCTTCTTTTTCTTTGTTTTCTTGCTGCTCCCCAGATGGAGCCACGTTCGGTATTGAGTGAAGTTAGAGTATTTTCCCAATCTTTTGTGGATTGTTCTTTTATTCTGGTTTTAAGTAATTTGTTGACTTTGTTGGAATGTTTTTTGTGTTCAGGGTTTTTTGTGAATTGCCAAGTTTTCCTGGTTTTGTTTCTATAATTAATTAATTCTCGGATGTCTTTGTTGATATGTTGTGTTTGATGTTTAGAATATGGTTTAGATGATGTGTTGTAAGCTTTGAGTATGTTGTCTGTTAGGTTGGCGACATGCATTTCTAGGTTCTCTCCATTTGGTATATTTGGGAGGGTGAAATTAGTGTTTCGTAGGTAGTTGCTAAAGTTACACCAGTTGGTGTAAACTTTGTTTTCATTGCCGTGTATCTTGGTTCTTAAGTCGACGAATGTGTATATTGGGTTATGGTCGGATGAGAGCTCAGGGAGGGAGGTGCAGGTGATTGGCCAATGGGCGTCTTTCGTTAAGGTGATGTCTAAGGTGGATTGTGCCGATTGGGTGAAGTGTGTAGGGGTGGGTGGGGCTATAATTTTCATGTTGTTAGAATTTGTAAAATTTAGTAGTTTAATGCCTCTAGGGTGGTTTGTGTTGCATTTCCATTGTGTGTGTTTTGCGTTGAAGTCTCCAATCATAATGTTTGGAGTTCCTATATTTAATAATTCTTGGAGATTGTTTGCTATATGGGAAGTTAAATTAGATTTGGGTGGAATGTAGACTGATGAGATGAAAATTGGTTTTTCTCTCGGAGGTGTGATAGCGACGATCGTTGCTTCAGACACTCGAAGTTGAGGGGTGGGAATTCTATAGTGTTGGAGAGAATTTTTGATGAGAATTGCAGTGCCGCCTCGTGTGTGGTTTGATCGATCAGGGAGTGCCCTGTCATTCCTGTAAATAGTGTAGTTTGCAATTTTAATAGTATGTACTGGTCTCAAATGAGTTTCTTGTAATAGAATTAGATCGGGAGTGTGCTTATCTATCCAGAGTACTAACACACTACATGTTTATTAACGTCGTACTGAGAAGCAACACTGAAGCTATTGGCGATGGACCTCGTAATTTTCTACTTCTCACGAGTACAACACCTACCTCCATCTCCGAATTTCCGCACCTCACCAACGGGAGGACTTGGGACCTAGACAGATTTAACGTGCATAAGACCCGCTGTACGACGGGTCTTTAGCAGCGTCAGGGCTCAAACCATGACTCGATGAAAACAACGCCGGCCGCGAGTCCATGACTGTGACCACTAGACTATCATGGTCACGAAAAAAATGGTGGATCCTTAGAAATTTTCTTTTTTGTTTGGAAATGGGTGGCCCCAGTTCTATTAGTAACTATGAATACTCTTGCTTTATAACGTAAAAAGCGCCATTGCTTATGCATTTTCAAGTGTAATGACATATCCTGTCTATTAGGACATTTTTTACTCCAAATGTCATAGCTTTGGAAGTATATTGTACTTCGTTCAATCGTAGACAGGTCCCAAATAGTTATAATTTTTTCTCAAAATGAAAAGGTGAAAAAACTTTTCCATTGTTGACAAAATATCGCATCGGTTTTCGACATTTTCTGCTTTGGCGAAAATGGTTGACTGGATTTTACGCATGTACCAATTATCTTTAGTAAAAATGAAAATAAATTGTCGATATTCAAGGCACAAAATATTTTTTGAAATTATTACAGATCTAAACTCGGCGTGTTAAGGATTTCAACAACAAAAAAGTAAGCCAAAAAGAAAAGAATAAGCAAAAAGTAATCTATTTGTTATTTCAAAATTGATTTTAATACCATTTGAAGGTAATTAATCTCAATATTAGTGAAATAAAGTTGTATTAAAAAAAAAGAGCTGACAAAAACCAAATTAGCTGCATTCAATTGAATACAAGTCATTGACTTTGAAAATAATTGGGCTTGAAAGAGCATTTTCTTTAATTAAATTATGCTTATTTTAATAATATTTCATGACTTTAATTGTATTTTTCAAGCCAATTAGTAAAGTTATATAATTTTCATGTAAAGTCATAGCACACCATCAGCTGTTAACGAACAAATGTATATTTGGAATGCTAATTTTTGTGAGGTCAGAAACAAAACTTCAATTTATATAATTCATTAGAACATATACAATTATGTATGTAATTATTTACAAATTACAATTAAGATATAACATACGAGATCTCACTTGCATTTGATTCATTATTTAAGTTTTTTTTTTTTAAAAAATCAAGAATTAAAAATATGAAAATTGAACAAACCATTTGAAGCAGTTCCTAATAATGCTTGCATAGGAAGACTTAAGGAATCTTTTACTTCCTCCCATGATGCATCATTAGCTTCTTCTTCAGAAGGAAAATTAACGTGTGATGCAGACCAGACATCTATAACACGAACTGACAAAACTGAAAAATAAAAATTCAATTACATAATTATTTGAAATAATCTATTTTTACATATATGACTAATTGAAACTAATTTTCAAGTACAAAATTTAGTACATTTCATTAAGAAGTAAAAAAAATTAAGTAAAAAATTTCATTAAGGACTCAATGATTAAATTAAGATAAAATCTTTGTCGATTTTCGACAAATAATTCACCTATCAAAATCATATTAAGGCTAATAAAGCAATTATATACACATTTTAAGTAAATATGGTAAAATTACTAATAAGAAATTCAATCTTAAATTAAAATTTCGCTCAGTTATAAACGCATCCACAAAATGAACAAGAGTGCAAAAAATCTAACCATTTATTATCAATTACAGAAAGCAAAGTTTAAAATCGATGCAATCTAAAAATGATATTTGCAAATAAAAACATTGTGAGATAAACAGATAAAATTAAGTGTATCTAACAGAGAAAACGATTTAGTTCAAGAAGCTGTAATAAGTTTATGTTTAAATAAGTTAATTGCGTAGTTTCGAAAAACATAGGAAATAGCAAATAAACATAGAAAAATGAATGCAATAAAAATGCATTAGAACAAATGAATATGCGCTGATACATTGTGTTTGTTTTTGAATCTGAATAAGTAAACTAATATTATAATTGCCTTATTGATTGAGTAATTTAATCGCATACTAATCAAATTCTCTGAATCTTATTTAAGATATTGATTTTTTTTTTTCAAAAACTTATTTGTTTATGCAGAAAAATCAAAAAATTCTTGCATTTATTTGATATGCTGGCTTCAAAACTATTGTCAGTAGAAAATAACAATAGAACCTACATCTATTTTATATATTCACATACAGTTGTACCTCCCAATAAGGGACACCTACCAGACCAGACATTTTGTCCATTAAAATAGAAGTGTCCCTTTTTCAGAGGTTACATACTAAAATAATGTCATTTAATTAAAAATCCAGGTTGCTTCAAACTTTATACAAATAATGTAAAAATACACAAAATAGTCACATATTTATTTGAATTTGAAGTTAATGAAAAATGAAAATTCTTAATTAAAAAATTTAATTACAAAAATGTAATGAACAATATAGTTTTGTACTTTCAGAAGTCCTTTACAAGGTTTTTGTTTTAAAGTCTATCAATAGCGAGAAATTTTTCCCTGCAGGGATATTAAAGTCACTGGTGCTCTTAAATCCGTCCTGGTCACCAACGGTTTGCAATTTTTTAAATTGGGTATATGTATAGCTTTTATGTCACTCATTCGTTTAGCTCTTCTTCGTCTTCCTCGCTGCTTTCCAAGCTATTTTTATTAAAGCTCATATCCATTACAGTTGAAATGAGATTTTATGTCGTCATTGGTGTCTTCGATACACAAGTTTCATCCATTTCTAAATATTCTTGTATTTGAGCTCTTCAACTGATTTTTACAAGTTCAACCAATTCGTTTTCACCAGTATTTTCACTGAGGGCATTCAAAACTGGAATTTTAAGGCCTTTTTTCTCTAAAAGCCTGCTTCCCCATTTGTCTCTGTTGGGAAGGTTATTTTAATCCGTAGTGCACTATGTGCGGAGCGGGGGGGGGGGGGGGGGGGCGGGCGAATTATGTCTCTGTTGGGATAATCTTACAACTTGCTAATACTATGTGTGTTTTCTTCCCTCTACTGAGAACTGTAGAAAGGATAACTGTATTTTGAATTCTGTGAATGGGAAATATTTTGATTACACTGCAACGTATTTTTTCCCCACTGTATTGTTCTCTTACTGAAAATCGATTTTCAAATGAGAGATAGACTTTTCATTTCATTGTTCCCTTGTTTCAAAAACTATCTTTCACTGAAAGCGAACTTGCCTTTGATACCTCAAAATATACTAACAAAGAGTATTTCTATTTTTATTTCTCTGCTATATGCTTTGCTCATCAGCCGTTTTTAAGGGCTAATAAAACTAATAAGTGTAAGCATGTGACTAGAATAACTTGGCACAACTTATTGACTCTCATTGTTCTGTATTAATATTTCTTTTGTGTTGTGTTTTCTATTAACACAGATATATTAAAATAATGCTCAATGTTGGAATTTTATTTTATTGATGTTCGAGTGACGAAATACTTTGTTGAACTGTTTATATATCGTCTACACAAGTTTAAAATTTGCGTAGAATGCATGTTTTAATCGTTTTAATTTTTACCTAGAGTGATTTATCTTTGGTATCCCTTTTAAAACTATATTGACACTCGTCTATTCAGCAAAACAACTAATCCGACATTTCTGTGGTCCCAAACGTGCCGTGGTAAAAAACACTTATTGTACTCGGGTGTCTAAATGTTTCCACATATTCTTTCATAATTACTTGGTCTTCTAAGGTAACGACAAGGCATACAGAAGAACAGGGTACCGCTGCCCAAATCATGACATAGCTGCTTCCATGCTTCATAGTTGGAAGAAAATCAGAAAGTTGCACTTGAGAAAGTATTCACCAAATGTACTCGCGTCCTGTTGAGGAAGAGAGCGATGATTTATTTGGAACATGTTCCTTTCTTCCAAGCCTCATTTAAATCAGAATTAATGGTCGTGCCACTACTTCAAATGACGTTTCGCATAGATAGTAATCGCTGATATGGGAGCCTACGTATACTGATTGAGTTCTATGGTCCTTTTTTCGGATGCAGTCAATTTCTTTTGTCACAGTCCGCTTCAAAAACCAATTGTCGCTTTCGTCGATAGTTTGTTTTCCCTTGAATGAAGTCAGGATTTTTCCTACAGTTGATCGAGAAAACCCACTACGTAGATGTTACAGAATTTGCTCTCAATGAAAATTTGTGAGATCGGCTATTCTGTACCATAAAATAATACCATGTCCATAGCATTATAATACGTAACTAAAGGTAAAATAATATATACAATATTTGCACTAAAATACACTAGAAATTACATTTGTGTTATTTAAATAGAGCCACTTCAGGAACACCCCATGCATATTGATTATAGTTTCTATTATTTTGATAATCCTATGAAGTGTATATAAAAATATATTATACAATGTTATTCAAAATCATTCATCCAATTTCAAAACTCCATATTTTCAGAAATATCATTCTGTGTCGTTTAAGTAATACACGAATACAAAGGGAAAAGCGGAAGTCTTATGTTGTGTACAATAAGTGATCCTTGTGTGTTATTCGCTAATCTATTGTACGAAAGCTATTTTAGAAGCTTTCACAGAGCTACCTTTCAGTTGGATCACTCATAGTGTACCAGATGACTTGATGTCATATACACCTGGCCACCATCGTCAACTGATATGCGATTCCCATGTCTTATCACCTGATACCTCAAATGATTTCTTCCTTGAGGAGTTTGTAAAAGAAAATGTATGCGTCACCATTACCCACAAACTTATCTGAACTTAAAAAATGGCTGGTGACCAATCAATTACCAATGACATTTTACATCTCTGGCAGGAATTTACTCATCGAATTGACATAATACGTGTAATTAAAGGAAGTTTTATCGAGCCCTTGTGAAAAAACTTTTATATTTTACAACGTTTTTCTGAATTTCACTTGGTGTGTGTGTGTGAGTGTGTGTGTCATCAAATTTTCGATCGTTAATTTAACCAACTTCCCATCAAGCTAGAGCTTTGAAATTTTGGGAATCGTTCGTACTGACCTAACAATGCAATATTTAGACGTTTGCGACAAGTTTTAACTAATATTTCAATAATTTTAATAAGTCGAAATATTCTTTCCTCTAGGCGCTTTTAGGGTTGAGGAAAAAACTTCTTTCCCCCTCTGGGAGCACCGGGCACTCCCCACGCAGCATGCGGTATCGTAAACCTTTTGTACTCACAAAGGGGAGATACTATCTCCCCTTTACTATCTCCGAGATAGTAAGGGTTGCTGACTTTTAGACAGAAATCATTCGCAAGAAAGAAAGTTTCCAATATTTGGCACCATGTCTTATCACAGTAATTTTTTCTGAATTCTGGTTCCCATTTTTTTTAATAGAATGACTTACAAATTTTCAAATGCATGTTTTGATTTTACGAGTATTATGAATTTTTTAATACACTCACAAATATCTCTTTTTTAGTAAATTTTAAAGTTAAAAATAACTAACAGTTTTAACTAATATTTCAATAATTTTCTTTAATAAACTTTGCCACCATATAAAAACGTTGTTTTTAAAAACGTTGGTTTTTATATCGAATTATTCCCTTTGCATTCGTGTATTACTTATTTTGTGTCGATTATTTATGCAAATATAGCATTTTGAAATCGGATGAATCCTTTTGAATAAACCAGTATGCATGTATAGTTTTTAATATTATTCGAATATTTATAGGACTCACATAAGCTATGCAAAGCTTTACGGAAAAGAAACTTAGAGTTGTGAGCAGATGCAAGAAGCCAACCACTTTGTTCCAATGCTTCAAGAAGAGTAGAGGCAATATTTCTTCTTTCCCTGGTTCCTAACTCTTTCCATGAAGACGAAACTTCCAACAGATTACTTGTTACATCGCTGGCACTCTAAAGAAGGGAAAATATAATTTTCGGCTAATAAAATATATGTAAGACAAGGAAACATTCATAATATTTTTTATCAGAAATTCTTCGAATTTTTATTTTGCACATATGCAGCAGCAATAACCTAGAAAATATATCAATATTGAAACGATTTAGATATCCAGCTTACAATACTTTACTTAAAAAATTATCACTTCAAGTATTCTTTTCTTCATCGACTGTTTCATCAGAAATGTACTAATTAAGACGTATTAATTTTCTAAAATGTAGCTTCAAGCTACTCTTGGAGAGAAATGAAAGTATTGTCTATTTTAATTAAAAAATAATCCATGGAAATCAAACCTCAAAGAGCTCTTGAAGCAGCTGATGACGTTGTTTGTCATCTCCAATATCTTTCATTTTATCACCCATTTTCGTCACAAGACGATGCAGTATCTCAGAAGCGTGTCTTACATCTCCCCCATATAACGGTTTACGATGCGTCATCACAGACAATTCAGCGGCTATATTCACCACAGAATCTCCACCGTCCACCTACAAATTTAGAAAACATATGAATAAGTTTGTTTTAAAAATTTATTTTAAGACTATGAAAAAAGGTTTTAAAAATTATGTTTTTAAATACAAGTGTAAGTTTTAGTAATTTCAAGTGAAATAAGGTGTAATTAAAATATATTAGTAATTAGTGAACTTCTCTAATAAGACTTGTTAAAACCCAAGGGATCATTAAAATAATGAGTTAACTTAGATGAGTATCAATATTATCCTGGATACTTTATACAGTGATTAATTAGAGATTCCTTTAAATAAAACTAAATTAGCAAATATCGTAAGAGAAATAACCAGGAAGTCACTCACAGTTCTTTAATCATTATTACGAAAAGTTTAATTTCTTCAACATTCAATATACTCTCATGAATACATAATGGCCCTTTATCAATTCATTAATTGAGAGACAATTTTAGTAATTATTATACTTGCTATACAGAAAAATTCTTAAGAGTTATTTTATGCGATATTTTGTTTACAGTAATAAACTTTCCACATGAAAAGGCTTAACATGAAAAGTAGGTTAACACGAAATAATACTGCTGTCCCGACAAAATATTACGTAATTTTACAATTTTTCCTTTCAACACGAAAAGAATTTCGCTTCTTAATAATGATAATGAAGTTTTATTGGCGCAAAAGCCAGACGTGGCCATACTGCGCCAAACAAGGTAAATCTGTGATCTAGGCTGTAAAACAATGAAAAAAGATTGATTGACAAGAAGGGTCAAGGGAGAAAGTAAAGTTTATTGGCGCAAGAGCCAGATATGGCTATGCTGCGCCAAACAAGATTTACCTGTGGTCTAGACGAGAAGAAATTGAAGAAAAGACAAATTGGTTGACAAGATGGAGGATTGAAAATAGAGATTGATCTCTAGGGTAATTCGGGGGTGCGTCACCCGTGTTTACCAAAGACAGTAAACCCGTAGGAAAGAAAAAGATCACTAGGGTGCCTCGGGATCATGATGCCCGTACTCACCTAGTAAAGACAAGTCCCTGAGGTCCCTTGATATAATCCCCAGGAGCAGGCTGCCCGGCTATACCCTCAGACGCTGGGTACCTATTTTAATCGCCTTTTACGACATGCATGAGCTACAGTGAGACTGAGTGCATGAGTGTCATCCCCGGTCATTTCGCTTCTTAAACACAGAATTTTTTCACTTTTTCGTTAGATCAAACAATATAAACAGTAGTAGCAATTGTTTCTAAGTTACCACTTGTCTTTGAGTCAGTAGAGGCACTGCCGTTTTTGTCAAAACATTTCTATCTATACAGTCTGTTTCTCAATTGATGTGTCGAAGTATAGATTTAAATTTTGAGTCAAAATTGGTGAAATTCGTGTTTTTTAATATTTATTGTTTACATGCAGAATGGGAGAAATATCGGAAATTTATTATATATATATACAGAGAGAGAGAGAGAACACACACAGGATATTTTGATAGATGGTTTATTAATGGCGCACTTAAAAGCAACACGAGGACTATTGACTAAGGACCTCCTAATTGTAAACCTCAGTCATGTGACGAGGACACATGCGTGAGCTGACATTTCACTTTCCACCTATCCAAAGTGAGGACATTGAGCCTCAACGGATTTAACTTGTATTAACCCCCTACACGGCAGATCTTAAGTGGCATCAGGACTTGAACCCGTGACTCTACGGGAAACAACGCCATCTACAAGCTCGCGATCATAACTTGGTTACTGCCGACACGAGAGAGCAAGAAATCGTATTAATAAAATTTGATGACAACAAAAATATTGATGAGGTTTCTTCGCGTTCATCATTTCACACGAAATAAATATTTCGATACACTCAGTTTCGTGTTTACTCATTAATAAGCTTTGTTAGCTTCCCTTTGATTCACACAAATTTTTCTTACTCTGTTTTTAAGATTATCAACCCAAAGAGAACTGCATTCACTAAGATCTGGACTATCAGGTATCCATTGAACAGGATCTGTTCCACACCGCCACCGAGCTTCCCCTGGTTGAAAAAGAATCAAATACATACACTTACAAAATTGTGTAGGAAAATATAAAATACACGCATAAGAAAATAAAGGAACTTTTCACATGAAAAACAAAAGCCATGCACTTAACTTACCAGAAAATCCAACATGAATTCGTAAAATAAGTATTATATATGATAAAAATGTTTTATCATTAAGATTATTAAATAACATTAAAAACTTTGAAATCGCAGAAAATGTTTGCTGAGAGGCAAGACAAAAATAAATATTAAAAGCCCTAAAAATAAAAATTGAGCTTAAAAACATTTATGTGCAGTGAAACAGAAGTTGTAAATTTGGCAGTAAAGGATTCTGTAAAAAAAGGGCAAATAAATATAATGTAAGAAAATGATATGCATTTTGTTTCTTGGTGGATCAGCGAATGAGAGATGTTGGGTTTCATAGGGTAAATGCCAAATTAGGCAATGATGTGCCAAAACTTGGTGGATCAGATGCGATTAAAATTCACTAAATAATAAAAAGAACCACAAAAACTGAAGTTGTAACATTGGGCTATTCGTAATTTTCTCATATATAACTTATCTTTGGGATATTATTTTTGAAGAGCTTAAAATAAAACAGAGTCCCATTAAAATGGCATGTGAAGTATGCAGATCAGATTGAAGTTAGGAAGTATAATGAATAGATTTCAAGAAATATGTACAAACACAATTAAAACAGAACTAAATATTAGTGAGTGATGGCAGAGTTTAATGGAACAAGAGCCATATGTGGCTATGCTGAGCTAAACAAGGTGAATGTTGGCATGTCGAGATGTTTGAAAAATGGAAAAAGAAAAAATAATTTACCAGAAGGGTTGAAAACAGAGAAGGACCTCTAGGTATCACGGAGGCATGACCCCCGTGTTTTCAAAAGACAGTAAACACATAAGAAAGAAATAGATCAATAGGAGGACTCGGGATAAAGATGTCCGTATCTACATTAAAATTAAGCCCCCGAAAGCAACTGAATATTCGAGTTTATCAGTAGATGATGGATGATAAAGATGGCAGTGCAACAAGTGAACATCGGCAGCAGACTAACTTTGAATAAAGATCCATTGTGGAGTAAGTCCATATATAGGAGGGACTTACCATTCGAACCCTCAACCCTATTGATATCTCTCACTCAAAGCCGAGTGAGTTGGTAAGAACGAGCTTAGATTAATCCGAGCTATATTTTAGGCAAAATTGGGGAAAAGTAGAGAGAGCATGAACATTCATAACTAGAACATTAATAAACTGTTACTATTTACCTGAAAATTCTTCATTTAAATTGTATAACTGTAATAATCTACGTAAGCTTAATAATGACCGCAGTAGGAAACGAAAAGGAGGCGTTACAAGGTACTTACCAAAAGTACCTCCAGGACATTTCTGTACAACATCAGTTCCAGCTTTAGTCCAATCCCATGAAAGATTCCTAGACTGAACCGGCTGGCAATACTCTTCTCTGTTAAATGATGCAGTGGTTGTAGATTTGGCAGTAAATGGTTCTGTAAAAAAGTGCCAATAAATAAAATGCAAGAAATTTACTTCAACATCAAAAGAGAAGCTATTACTCACTATCAGTAGATAAAAGAATGACGATGGGAGAATGAGTAGAAGTAGTTGTAGATTTCTGTGTAGAAGTGGAAACAATATGCGGTTTGAATGGAGTTGTTAAGACTGTTGGCTTAACAGATCTCGTCAAAGGAATGATTATTGGAGGACGTGTAGTAGTAGTAGACGTACTTGAGATCACAGAACTTGATGAGCGAGCTGTTGTCATGGATTCTGTAAAATTATATTATATCTATTAATAATTTAACAGATAACAATGAATATTTCTTAAAATTCTGTATTATTTATTAATAAAACAAGTTTTTGTGGTATCTAAACAATAAAACCAATCTATCGGTTAAACATTGTCACATTTAGAAGCAGCACGAGGGGTATTTGGCTACAGATCGCGTAATTTTGAACCTAGACCTGGTGACTAGGACACCTGAGCTGGTACCCCATCATTTTCTACATCATCAAATCGTGAGGGCTAGGGTTTCTGATTTCCCGGGTTTTTCCATTCCCGGGAATACATTAAAATTTCAAAACATTTAAAAACAAGTTATTTTTAAATAAAATCAATAATAATTATATAAAATAAAAATACATATAAATTCCAAAATTAAGTTTATCCATATAATGAGCTAAAATATGTAATAAATTGATTATTCATTTTTATAATAGGATATCAGAAAGCAAAAGCAATTTATACTTTTATCACTCAGCCTTGCTCTAAGCTTTGTGACAAACAGTCCGGCAGCAGAAAATGCTCTTTCGGCTTCAACTGACGTTGGAGGAATTGTTTTTAAGGCCTCACAAAGTTTTATAATGTTTGGTGATAGATTTTCAGTCGAGTCGAACAGCTACATCTGTTGTTTCATGATTTTGTTGAGACCAGTACTTTTTTTGGTTGAACAATATAAATATTTTGTTTTAGAGTAAATTGCTTTCTCTAAATTTTTCGTCCAACGTCATAGGTTTTTCTTTCAAAATCTCCATGCTCTCTTCTTCTGAGTGCGAAGAGTTGGCTATTGAATCCTCTTCTTCGCAGAAAAGCCTTTTCCCATCATTTGGGCTTGTCTAACCAAACAATTTTTAGTAGGCAATTGCGAAATATCGACAGTAACAGCAGCTGCTTCGTATTTTCTCCCAAAATTCGGGTATTGCATTAATATCTATTAAATTAACGTTTCGTCTCTCATTAATTCTTTGGATTAGAGAATATTTCATATTTTTCTCAAATTCTGAATTTTGTTCGTTCAATTCTCCAATAACGAAAGAAAATACACCTTCTGCAGTTAGCAAAGTTGCATTTCGATTGCGTAATTTTTCTAAGCCAATTCTTACTGGCTTTAAGCCAGTTACAATTGTAGTCACAGTTTAAAACTCTACATTGGCCGTCATTGGTTCTTCTTCAATGTCAATTAATGCTTTTAAAATTACTCACTTTATTTCTAACAATCTTTCAACAAATTATTTCAGCGTGTTTTGGTATCCAAACAAACCAACTTTTCACAACCAAACTCTTCTTTAATATCTTCTTTATCAACTTTTACCTCGTTCCCGGGAAATCCCGGGAATGAAGTATAATTCTCGGGAATAGAAAAAATACAGAAATCTTATGATTTCCCGGGAATCCTGGATCCCGGGAAAGAAACCCTAATGAGGGCATCGAGGCTCGACAAATTTAACACGAATCAGACCCGCTACACTATGAGTATTAAGTGGCACCGGGATTCGATGGTTTGGTTTTATTAACGTCGCACTAGAAATCGGGATTCGAACTCAATTCATCAGAAACGACGCTGTCTATGAGGTCGCGATGATGACGCATGACCACCTGGCTACTAGGGTCGTCATATAATTTAGTCAAATCATATTTTTAAAGATCATGTGAAATTTACCATTTACCAGACTACATTAGATAAGTTATTTTACCATGTTTAATGGAACATGAAAAATTTTACTTTCTAATTCAAGATTTAGTACTTCTTCACATGTTTCTTTATTATTAATGATGAGATATTTTACTCATTTAAAATTTATTGTCGTGTGAATAAAAAGAATATTTCAATCTATAATCAAGCAGAATAAATCCTCGGTTTCGGTTTAACAGAAAATATACGTTTAACGAAATTAAAACTGAAAATTAAAAAAAAAAAAAAAAAAAAAAAAATATTGTTCACTGCAGATGATTGAAGCAAAAAATTAGAAATCTGTGTACTAATACTTTGTCTAATACGAGATAACTCATTAAAATTAAAGGACAAATATGACTTACCTGGTTTGCATTGATACTGCACTTCTAAGTACTTATAAGTACCTGGACATGGATCAGCAAATGTTTCACTAGTAGCACTCACAATACAACTTGACATTAGATTACATCTGAATAAAACAAGTAGTTAATTATTATTTTGGTCTATGCTTTAAAACTAATATTTTATTTCTATTAATCATTAGTTGTATATTTTACATTTGTAGATTCAAAATTATAAATTCGATTAATTTAGCAAAATAGGATTTTATGATATTACTGTGCGTAACAATAAATTAATAATGAAAATATTCACAAAGTAACAAATTTTATTACTAGGAGGTATCAAAACTTTAAACTTCAGCAAAAAGGTTTTTAAAACCGCCTTTCGTAACGTAGAATATTCATAATCTCAATTTTTCTAATTTTTTTTTTAAAAAAAAGTTGACTCTTCAAAGACAAAAACAAATTGAATGTCAGTTTTCATCTCCATCAGAAGTATTGCTGATTATATTTTTATAACAATTATCCGTTTTGCATGTGCTCAAACACTAAAAGATAAATGAAATATAATACACGAAATCAATATAAAATCTGAGCCCAAATAGCCAGCATTTTGTAAAATACTATCAAAGAATTTATAATATTGGCTTTAAATATTTTATTCCAGGAATGAGAGTTTGGAGGGTAAAGGTTCTTCATGCCCCATAGCAACTTGAAAATAACTGAAAGTTATGATTGAAGCTAAATGCAAAGGATGAATAGAGAGAGAGAGAGAGAATGTGAAAGTTATTGATGCTAGAGCCAGACGTGGCTTTGCTGCGCCAAACAAGATTTAACTGTGGTCTAGATTTTAAAAAGACAATTGGTTGACAAGGAGGTCGAATATAGAGAAGGATTGCCTGGGTAACCCGGGGTTGCGTCATCAGTGTTTACCAAAGACAGTAAACCCGTAGGAAAGAAAAAGATCACTAGGGTGCCTCGGGGTCATGATGCCCTTACTTACCTAACGAAGGTAAGTCCCTGAGGTCCCCTGATATAATCCCCAGGGGCAGGGTGCCCGGCTATACCCCCAGACGCTGGGTACCCATTTTCGTCGCCTCTTACGACATGCATGAGCTACAGTGGGACTATTCTCTCAAACCCGGTCACCACACGGGTCATAGAGGGAAAGAGAGAACGCTATTTAAAAAAAAGGATGTCAAAACTTTGAGAAAAATAGTCAACCAATTGTCATGACAAAAATTCGAAAAATTAAAATAAAAGGAAATACATAATTACCTTTCATGAATGACATAATAGGAACGATGAGAAGTACAATCAACACTCCAGTCTAAACTACCATGTTCATTGCATATGCTAATGCTAAAACGACCATAATTGGCACGAAGTAGATGAATGAGATAACCTTCTTCACAACTTATATGAAGTTGTCCCCCTTCGCATGCATATGATGTCCGGTAATCTGCAGAGAAAAAAAATTACTTATTAATCCATTATCAACTGATTGTCTATTAATGTTGCTATTTTGAACCTTGATTAAATGACGAGGTCGACTCTTGAGTTGGCACCTCCCTCTCCAAACTTCCACACAAATATGAGGACTCGGAGTCTCGACATATTGAGTATTTATCACACTCAGAAGCAGCATCAACATGACTTTTGGCGACAGACCTAATAATTTTGAAACTTAGTTAAGAGATGAGGACAACACATGAGCTGGATCTTATTCTCAAAACTTCTACATCATCCCAACGTAAGAACATTGATCCTCAGATTTAACATACAACAGTCACACTACACGGTAGGTCTAATGGAATCGGAGCTAAAACCTACGACTCGACTCGAGAAAAACGTCGGTGGCGAGCTCGTGACTATTACGACTTGGTTACTACGTCCACAAATCTGTTATGAAAATATATTTTTAAGAAAAATTCTATAAAAAAGTGATTTTCTAACATATTTTGAGATGAAACAATTTTTGAATTTTTAAATGCATCGTAAAAACAGTATACTTTTTTAGACAATTTAATGCAAATTTAATAATTTCTTTTTTACTCAGAATTATATAAAAAAAAATAGTTCAATACATTATGAATAGAGAATGTGGATTTTAAAGCTTTTTTTCTTTCTGCTTATGTGATCACTCTTTCATAGAACATCACAAATTTTTAAGCAAGCACAAAAGTATTAAAATAAATTCATAGAAACACAAATTCTCATATTCCACTATACACACAAAATTATGTTAATAAATTTTAAATTTCTTACAGCATTGTAAAAACTTCGATTTTAAATCCGGTGTTATAAACCACTTTGAGAGTTTTTAATGAAGTTCTTTTAAATACCTTATTTTGGTCAATATCTTAAGGCAGAATACAGTAGTTTCAGTTATTTTATAGTGATTTATATTATTTATTATAAATATATAAGTTAGCACTTTAAATTTATCTGAAGAAACTTGCTGCACAAACATTTTACTTCCGTGACAAATAAATGAGACATTCCATCAAGGCGTAATAAATTAATGCAAATTAAATGAGACATTATATTAAGACATAACTTTTTTTGTTCATTTAGGTTATTATTCTGCATTTTCGCAATATAAACAAAAATAAGTACGTGACGTGTTAAGTTCAATGTTCTAATACAAATACGAAATAAATTTTAGAGTAAAATTTTGAAAACCACTTACCTGATCTCCTTGCAGTTGCAACAGAAAGCAGCAACCCCAAAAGAAGACCGATTTCCATTGCTGTTAAACAGAAAGGAATCATCAAAGCCTAATAAAAAATATAGGTTTTTTGACAATAAAGCATATCTCTGTAACGTTATCCATTATCTCTATCAAAAGAAGCTTGCTTTAAGCTTTATGAGAAAAATTAAAATTATGTATAACTCTTGAAGTAATACATTTATTAAAATGGCGTAGCAAATAAAAAACCAACGAGTATCTATGCAGTGCTATTTACTATTTACACTAAAATTTCTAAACATATGTTGAATCGTAATTTCAGAATAAAATTAAATGATTGAATGATTGATGAGATTAACATAGCAGTTGGAAGCAATATGAGGGCAGACCTCATGGCCGCGCTGGCTGAGTGGTCAACGGTTGTTTTCCTTAAGTCAAGATTTTAAGTCCTGATGCCTATAAAAATCTTCCGTGAAGCAGGGCTGATGCAGTTAAATCTGTCGAGGTTCTAAGTCTTCCCGAAGGCGTGGGGTGGAAGTTTGGAGAAGGAGATGCCAGCTCGAGTGTATTGTACTCGTCACTTCATCGAAGTTGAAAACTGCGAGGTCCATCGCTAATAGCCCTCAAGTTGCTTCGAAGTGCGACGTTAATATAATAATCAAGGGGGCAGACCTCAAAATTTTGAACACGGTGAAGAGACGAGGACGACATCAGAGCTGGTGAGCCTTTCTCATAACTGAGCTGACACACCCAATCCCAAAGAGAGAACTTTGAGCCCCGATAGATCGAATGCGCAAGACGGGTCTTCAGTGGTACTAGGACTCGAACCTAAAACTCGACTGAGACACTGCCGTCCAAGAGCGCTACCGCAGCCACCAGAATTAAAAAAAAAACGTTGTTATAGTGTATTTTAAAAACTGAATGATATGTAGCATTGTTAATGTGTTCAATGACAGGCTGAGAAAGAGGAGCTGCAGATTTTATATGACAATGGATGAAGTAAGCAAAATTATATGTGTGTGAAAGAATTATTTGCATGCAGTTCATCCAGTTAAAAATGACGATCCAAAAATATTTTTAAAAAAAACTTTCTTAACTTTTTATCTTTCATATTTCCTTTACATATATGACATGGTGGGAAAGTTAAAAGAGGGAGGTGACAGCAAGTTGTCGTCCTTGTCACTTGACCGTAGTTCAAAATTCCAAGTACCGTGACTAATAGCCCTTGTGTTGCTTCTAGTGCGATGTTAATAAAAGGAATGAATCAATCAATATTTTACAAATATGCTCCTATCAGTCAAAATAGATATATCTACGACCATTGCAAAAAAAAAAAAAAAAATTAAAATACGCATACACACTGTGACACAGCTCGTGCTCTTACACAAATTCCATCTACAGGATAATGTAATATGTAGTATCTAAAACCGTATCAATGATTTGGAGCATACTCTTTTGACTTGTAATAAATATACCTCTCTCACACACAGAGAAATCACCTATGGAATATACTGAAGATATATCCACAACGCAATATTACTTTCAAAGAAGATTTTTGAAAAAAACAGTAGCTAGTAAACAAGTGTACAGGAGCTGCAATATTTTTATATCTACTGAAAGAAAAGCATCTTTTAAAAGGTATAATAACCTTTGTTTGTTTGTTCTGATTAACGTCGCATTGGGAACAATACGGGCTATTGGTGACTGACCTCGTAATTTTGAATCTCGGTCAAGTGACGAGGACTATACCTGAGCTGGCACCCCGCTCTTAACATCGACACCCCACCAATAGGAGGACTTTAAGACCCGACAAAGTTAACGTGCATCAACCCCGGCTACACAGTGGATCTTTAGTGGTATCAAGGCTCGAACCTACGACTCTGACGAAAACTGCCGGCCACGAATCCGCTGCCATATCCACTAGGCTACTACGGTGACGATAATAAACTTTTTGTTGCTCTATATCCAACAAAAACCCATCGATCAATCAAGGCACAGCTTGACTATCATACGCTGTGTTGTTACTCAATTAACAATTCAATTAATTTTTTTACGTTAAGAGAAAAACATACCATCTTTTGTTTAATCAAAAGATTGGTTTGGTTTTTTAACGTCGCACTAGAAGCAACCCGAGGGCTAATGGCGACGGACCTCGTAATTAATCAAAAGAAATCATCAATAAAAACGTAAAGCACAAATAATTACAATTTCAATGTAAGGGGTAAGTTTATAATGAATAAGTTTAAAATTCTTAAAAAAATATTTTTAGATGTTTTTTTTTATAGATAAATCTTCCTAGCCTGAATGAATCTTATCAACCCATTTCAATAGTTCATTTTATGACAGCTCCCAAGGGTTTCAATTATGACATTTTACGTTTTGTATTTCTCAAATAGATAAATATTTTCAGCTTATAAGTGGAATTTTCTTAAGAAAATGATATTTTACCTAACTGGGTCTGATCTATCCATATCAATAATAAGCATATAAATACATATAAAAATGAATTTAATATTTTTGGATGGTCCGCATTTTAAATAATGCTTTATAGATGTCACGTGATAGAAAATCCCCCCCCCCTCATTATTTGACTTTCAACCGGATACGTTGGCCGTGGTAGCCTAGTGGTCATGTTCACGGACTCTCGGCTGACTATTTTCGTCAATTTGTGGGTTCGAGTCCTGATGCCACTTAATATCCACCGTATAGCAGGGCTGATGCGCGTTAAATCTGTCGAGGTTCCAATTTCTCCCGTCGGCGCTTTGTGGAAGTTTGGAGAGGGGAGGGTACCAGTTCAAATGTGTTCGTCACTTGACCGAGGTCCAAAATTACGAGGTCCATCTCCAATAGCCCTCGTGCTGCTTCTCAGTGCGACGTTAATAAAACAATCAATCAATCAGTTCAACGGTATACGAATCATGTCTCATTTGGACTGAAAAAGAATAAGTCGATACTCCTCCTTCCAATTATATACCCTGAGGCCGAGATTTTAGATGACAAGGAATAGGAAACAAATAAAAGTTCGCTTTATAATACAACTAAAAGTGAAGCATGAACTAGTGATAAATTAGTTGCTGTTAATATACATGTTAAGGGGAATTAAGATATGATTTGGGTGTTTATTCTACAATGTAGTTGGCCCAGGCTGTAATAAATGAGTCTTTTGTTTTAACGCATCTGTGGCTTTCTTACAATCAATGGACAAAGAGCAGAAGAGAGTAAAATCTTAGAACTTGAATCATTTGCATGATGATCATAACTCCCGCGCTTTTATACAAATTCAACCTGCAAGATAATGCAAAGTGTAGTGCCTGGAACCTTATCAATGATTTAGAACATATTCTTTTGAATTATAATGAATAGGCATCCCATAGACATCACCTCTGAAATATACTCAAGACAAATCCATTGTGTAATATTACATTCAAAGAACTTTTAGAAAAAACAGCAGCTATTAAGCAAATAATAAGAACATTCGTGCAGAAGATGAAATAAATACTTTGACATTTATTGAATTAAAAGCATCGTTTAAAAAGGATAATATCCTTTGGGGCTCTATGTCCCACAAAAAACAAATCAACCAATCAATTCTTACAATCAAAACAAGCTTTACAAAGAATGTCTTTTTCTAAAAAAATTTGGAAAACAACTGACTAAACCCCACAAAATTATTGGGATGAAAAAATATTCCTATAACAATAAAGAAGAAATTAGCAAATGCCGCAGGTGAAAAATCTGAAAATATCAGAACGCCTAAAAGAGGAAGATCGACAAATGCAAACGAGATGTGCTTTGTACTGTGTTCTTTGCCAAGAGCATGTAAATGTGTACTGTAATTCTTATTTTTCGTGTCAAAAAATGTTTCAAGAATAAAGGATGCAAAGCATAATAAATTTGTAATTTAAAACAATTCTGTAACTTCTCGAGCTTTTAAATACTAAAACTACTTATACAAACAAGAGATTTGACGGTTAGAGGGGTAGAGAAACAAGAACAAAACAGGGGATGACATATAATGGTAATAAAAGACAATAATGGGTAATAAAAGACATAAAATGTGTTGTCTATTTTAATAAACTCGAGAAAATCAGTGAAATAAAACTTTATAAAAATATTTGTTACATGACTTAGAATAAATATTAACAAAACTGGATCTAACAGACCCACACAAGCGAATCATAACATTATCAGCAAGATACTAAAATCAGGATAAAAAAATAAGAATGGATCTGTGTATGTATATATGCGTGTTCAAGGCAATTTTGAACTGATGATAAAAATAGCAGAAATGAATAAACATTTAAAAAAAAAAAAAACAAATCAATGGTACATATTTTATGTCCATTAAAGAAAATAAATGAACCTAAGTCTAATGATAAAGAAAAATAACCCATTAAAAAGTATTATTATTTACTTAAGAAATGACTATAATATTTTTAAGATCATAAGGCGTATACCAAAAGAACAGGTTTCAATCAAAAGTTTCTCTTGCAATGATATGTGGACCTGGTAGCTTAATGGTTATGGTCATGGACCCACGGCTGATAGTTTTCGTCGAGTTGTGGGTTCGAGTCTAGGTGCAACTCAAGACCCACCGTGTAGCCGGAGATGATGCACTTTAAATCTGTCGAGGCTCAAAGTCCTTCTTCAGGCGCGATGTGGAAGTTTAGAGAAAGAGTCGCTTGGGTGTCTTCCTCGTCACTCGACCGAGGTTCAAAATTACGAGGTCGGTCACCAATAATCCTCGTGTTGCTTCGCAGTACGACGGTATTAATTCACAATCAAACAATGATACATATTTCCCCCTTGAAATAAAAGAAAACTAAAGGAAATTTCTACATTCCTTTCTTCCTACTCGAAAGTTAAAACACTTTTAGTTTTAAATTCTACAGGCATTGTATAATTATTCTATCCAAGTAAGTACCACATTAAAGAACGCCAGTTTTACTTTGGAGTGTGTGTTTCTTTCAAAAATATCTCATTTTTTAAAAATAACCGGAAAGCAAGCCAGTTTCAGAGCGAGGAAGGAAAGGGCACTGTAAGATGGATAAATAATTTCCTCATTTTATGCTTTTGAATGCCTTATCTCAACTTGAATGGATTTCGTTAACATCAAAGCTATTAAAATATTAAAGGAACCGAATCTTAAATACTAAGACCTCTATTACAATCCAATAAGTTACTAACTGTACTGAGTCATGGATAATATAAGTCCTTTCCATTAATAATAATAAATAATCATTTTAAAATTCATTTTTGCGATCAAAGTATATAAGATGCATAAATCAAACATATAACGGTTTGCTTCCATAAGCTAAATGAATAATCATTTTCCATAAATTTGATAAGTACTTAATTTTTCCTGTTTTAATGTAAAGCAAAATCGGATAATGTTGAAAACTAATAATTTGTTGAAATCTCTTCACTCAAGATGACGAGGATGGAACTTGATCTAGCACCTCCCTCTCCAAACTTCCACACTACGCCACGGGAAGACTTAAGACCTCAAGTGATTTAACGTGTATCAATCCATACATCAGCTACACGGCAGGTCTTTTGTGACATCAGGGCTCGAGCCCATTACTCGACGGAAATAATGCCGGCCATGAATTTGCAACTATGAACACTAAACTTCCACGGCCACATCATTATTAAGGAGTTTTGAATGTAAAGTATGCATGAACACATTGCTCTGTTTTCAATATAATTCCGGTTTTTGAAAAATAAGATGGAGTGTGTGTTATCAGTTTACTTTTGCATTGAAATATTTGTTATCTCAAAATACATGCTGATGATGGGTTTTCTTTTTTTTATTTTCGATATACAAGACAAAGAAGGGATAAGCCAAAACACTTCTTATTCTGAAGTGTTTTGGCTTATTCGTTCTTCGCGGCTTCATGTGTTTTATCCGTCTTCAGTCAGCTCAATCGGAAGAGCACCACATGATTTTTCGCTTCTTCTGTAAGCATTGTCTGCAAGCTGCACCTGCTTAATCACAAGTAACGTGTGCACTTTATTTTTATCAGAAAATAAATAAAGAAAGAAAGCTAAGTGGGAAGAGGAGAGTTCATCCAACTTCTAAATAAAAAGATGGAGAAGGAAAATGACAGATTTGCATGATGACCGGTTATTGATTGCAAAATATGGTTAAAAAAACAGTCTGCGCAGGTTTCGACAAGGTGTATATTATCTAAAATATTTCGTATTTTCTTTATTTGATTTTACTTCGATGTGACCATAAATTTCTCAGAAAAATTCATATATGAAACCATACAATTTCATCCATGACTTGTTACATAGTTCTTATTTTGAATTTTTTTTCTTTTAGTTCAAAAATCTTATAAAAAAACCTACTGATATTAAATCAAACGACTTAAAGCCTCAATGATTTTTTTTTAACTTTAAATTTTTTTAAGAATATGACTTAATGCAAATATACATCTGATTTTTTTCCTTAGTCGTCTTTTATTATTTATCTATTCATTTTTGCGAATTATAACTTTAATTATCGAAAAGACTCTAGATATTACAAGCAGTTCTACAAGATTGTTTTAATCTTGAAAAAAAAAGAAGCTACCTTTCTCAAGTTCTTAAAATAATTAGCCATATAAGTAAAATTCTGCCTTTTTTTTTTCAACTTATGCACTTTTCAATTTTTTATTCCTTCAGACAACACCTATTGTCTCCATGAAAAAGAATAAGTTACAAAACTTCAAATTTAGATTTTTTTTCAATTTTTTAAGTATGAAAAACTGTTTTTCGATTAACTTACCTAGAATGTGGACCACAGGGATCTGAAGGCATGCGGGCTAATCAACAAGTAAGAAATCTATAGGAAAAGAAAAAAACAAACAAACATATATATCATAATAATATTACCGACATTACATTAACTAAAGTTTTAGAATTATTGAAGTCATTCATATGAAATACATAATCATATCTGTTTTTTTAAACTTAAAAAATTAAATTAAAAGTTTTAGCTGTCATTCATGGAATCAAAATTAATGAAATATTTCCTAGTTACAGTAACAATAATCAAAAATACATTTCTTTCTTCGGCTAATTTCAATTAAACTGAAAAATATATTTAATACTCATAGTATTAGGATTCCAGAAATAGTTAGTCATAGATGGATAAAAAATTTTTGAAAAACGACAAAGTTTTTGCTTTCAGTGATGAGAAATGTACAAATGTGATATTAATGTTGTTTAATCAAGTATTTTACATACACTAATTTGAACTATTCTTTTTCAACATCTGAGATGTAGTAACAGGTATTGTAAATTCTGAGAAATTCGTTAAATGCATTTTCATCATTGCGCTTATAAATGTAACTAGAGAAAATTAATAGCAACACCACACACATACATTACTGTGGCTTTCGCCATGATATAAATTGCCCAATTTTTGTCGCTCGATGCTCTAGCCACAAACATTCGCAAGTCAATGTTCTTGACAAAGGTCGAGAAAATCCGAAATGAGAATTGTTATTCCTTTGCGGTTAGAATACCATTGCCTTTAATATGAATGAAAGCCATTTGCATATCAAATAGAAATAATTTCTGCATTACTTTCCTATGTCATAATTATGGAGTCAGATGCTCCAAATTCATAAACTTCGATCGAATGAGGGTTCAAGATATTTCGTTATATAATCACATAATGTAATCACTGGAGAAATAAATTTTCATATTTTGTGCTAAAATTCAATTACCATCATACTTTCCTTATCTTTTTTTTTAAAAAAATAATTGCTTGATTTCCCCACACATTCCCACATATGCCAAGTAACGTCTAATAAAGAGTGGCGGGAACAAAACTTTTCTTGAATATTTATTAAAACATCAAATGTTCACGAGCTCATTTCCCTGGAGAGATTATTCATTTTCAAACATTTTATAAGAATCTAAGTATTAATATAGAATGAGCCTCTAAGACAGAATTTTCGAGATCATCCCCCAGAGGAGAGAATATCCGGAATTTTATTCATGGAATTAATTGTAAACATTACAACAATAAGAATTATTTTCCTTCGGATATGAACAGAAAATACTGAATAATTAATTCTAATGTGATGGTTGTGCTATCAAAATTCGCATCATCATTAAAATTTCTATAAATTTTAATTTGGGAATGTCTACAATGTGTATAAACACAAACAAATAAATGAAAGTGAAAATAGCTTCTGAAACAAATATTGACATTTTTGATAACTTACGTCACCAAGAAAATTAAGTTAATCTGTGGATATATCAGAGTAATAAAATATCAGATTAAAAACTTTAAGAAAAAGAAAAAATCCCATATTTGATTTTTTCCCCCAATATCTAATACAGTACAAGTAAATTCAATAAAGAGTGGCGGGAACAAAAAACTGTTCTTGAATATTTATTAAAAATTCAAAGAACAATCCTACGGTAAGTCAACTACAATAGCATATACATACTTTTTCATGGCATTGCTAAATCTGCATACTTATTAATTCTAATACCGTAGCCGTGGTAACTAAGTGATCATGGGTACGATATCATAAACACACTAGTGAGCCTTTTCTTTTCCATGGGTTTTACTGTCTTTGGTAAACACGGATAGTGTGCTCTGGGATATCCTAGCGATCTTTCTCTATTTTCGACTCTCCTTCTTGTCATACAATTTTTTTTTATCTTTTTTCAATTCCTTCAAATGTCTAAATCACAGCTTTACCTCTTTTCGTGCAGCATGGCCACATCATTAAAATACTATCATTTACTTATTCTTGATGTCATTAAAGACCCGCTGTGTAGCGGAACTGATCTACATTAAACAAAAACTCAAAACATACCTCCAAATTCGATGTGCATTACGAAGACTATTATAAAAATGAAATAGAGTTACTAAAGCCCCGTTTTATGTCTCAACAAAAAAAAATTTTTTTTAATTACATTACAATTTAGATAGAATCTCTTGTGAAGTCTAGTTACGTAGTTGCAAATTTAATCACTAAAATAATCAAAATATTTTCAGATGGCGAATTTATTCTGCATACTTGGAAAGCTAGAAAGGTATAATTTTGCTCTGATAAGAAGTGGCAGGGTTTGCCTATTAGTCATAGCCACGAACTCGCGGCCGTCGTTGTTTCAATAGCGTTATGGGCTCGAGTACTGATGCCTCTTAGGACCCACCATATAGAGAGGCCGATGCACATTAAATCTGATCGAGGACATAAGATAGGTGCGAAAGTTTAGAAAGGGAGATGTCAGCTCAAGTGTCTTCTTCTTCACGTGAAAGAAGCTCAAAATTTTGAAGTCAGTCGCCAGTAGACTTCGCGTTGCTTCTCAGTACAATTTTAATAAACAATCAAATCACAACGCTAAAATACATGCTTTTTCAATGGGTAATTCCATGAGTCAAATAAAAAAAATATTTTTTGAGCTGATTTTTCTATTTTTCTCACAGAAACATAGACTTTCCAGCCTTTCGCTAGAGCGACCCCTTTCAATCACTGCCGTAACTTAAAATTTCCAAGTATACTCCAGGAGACTGATATTCAAACAAATAATTACAACCACCATTTCGTTTTAAGTTATTCATCGAAACACATTTTTTTTGTTCATGAGAAGCTACCTGAAACGATTAGTTGGTTGGTTGTATGAAATTTCTGGCTCTGAGTTCTCATGAACATATTGTACCAAACTCAAAGTTATATATATAAAGATTTAATTTTTATATTAGTTTAAAAGCTTAAAATTCAAAATCAGCGTAGAAAATAATACGTACACTAATTAAATTAGATTAAAGGAATAAAACCAATGCCATGTAAAAACTGAAATAAATTTGATTTTCCCCAACCAAGTCAATTAAAGATTATGCAAAATATTTAAAATGTTGGAAGCGAACACAGATAAAAGCAGAACATTCAATTAAAATGTATCGCACAGTAAGAAGACAAACACAATTGTTAAATATAGGATTTTTTCCCCAGAAAGAGATGTTTATGAGCAAATCTCGTATGTCCAATTCGTAAACGATGTTAAGATTTAATCCTTATTGTTTACACGTCCTGTGTTCTACACGAAAATGATTTCCAGTAAGAGATGATAGGTTTAATTTCATTTCATTTATTATTTACTTCAAGGTTCCACTGATCTTGCCAATGATTTTGAATACCAGATTTTATACATTTTATGATATCGCATTAAGGACTGTTAGGAGACATTTCACCATTAGCCGATTTAGCAGCAATATTGACCAATTCATTCCCCTTGATGCCCACTTGGGAAGGTATCCAACAATAAATCAGTTGTATGTTTTGAGACTTCAGATTATGAATTATTTTTAGCGTATGAGTAATCTGGGGCTGCGAAGAATGATTTGGATGATTTAATGATTGTAATACACTCATGGAATCAGTGTAGACAGTAAATTTCTCATTATATCGATAAAACAAGCTGACTACAGCTTTGAGAATAGCAGAAATCTTCGCTGTGAAGGCAGAATATGAAGGATGAATGGCTAATATATAAGAAGCGCCAACATGATTCGTTAACTTAAAACTGTCATTGTAAATGTGCTTAAAACCCGTACATTGTTCTGGAAAATCATCGAAAAATTTGAATATAAAATATTTTGTATAGTGTCTGATTTTTTAAAAACTTTTGAATGGATTTTTAAAATTAAAATTATGTTCATACCAAGGGAAGAACTCTTCAATGACTTTCATCACTGAAGTATTAGAAATCTTATAGCCCTCAATCAAATACTGTACTCTTCTATAAAACGGGGGTATGGCCATAAAGCCTATCAGAAAATAATTTTGAAAATCATGCAATTGAAACGACTATTAGTTAAATGGCTATCGTTTAACTCATTTTCATAGAAGAGGAATAGTTTTAAGAATAAAAGGAATACTTTGAAACATCTGTTGAGTAGAATAACTCATTTCCCATATATTTTAAGTTCCAGGATGACACTTCATTTCAATGTATAAAAGTATTTAAAATAATTTCCTTAAGCAACCGCCCCTTCCCCGACAGAATAATGTAGGATTTTAAAAAATTAGAGTTATTTTTTTTTTCTTGAGTTTTCATCTCTAATTGAAAGAGGTCCAATTAAATTTTATTGCAATCTCAATTATTCAACCAGCATCTAGTAACTGAATTTTTATTTCGATTAAATTTATACGCTAAGTAAATTTACGCTCGGCGATGTAAACAATAACATTTTATTGTAAAAAAAGTCGAAAGGTTTTAATTAATGGCTGTTAGTAAAGTAAGGAATGCCCTGTATTAGAACTTTTTTTTAAATAATGTTTGTGAATGAAGTAACGTTTTTATGACTTCAAATACTAATTAATCCTTTCAGGACTAATATTCTTATTGTAGATTTTAACCTTTGGTCACCACACTTGCAAAAGGATCACATTCAAAATTTTCTGATTTACATATTTTTAACCCGTAAACGTAGGGAATATATAAGCATTATGGAGAATATCAAGAAAATGGGAACATGTATTCTGAAGTTCATTTAATTTAAACAATTTCAACGAAATTCACTTTACGTCTTATCAACAGATTTTTTTCTCAATTTTTAATTGCATTTATATTTGCATTTGAAAGCACAATAAAAAAAATGTATTTCATAGTTCCATAATTATCTGCACCCGTATACTTCTTTATGTTTGCTTCGTTATTCTCTCCCCCACACACTTTTCGTAAAATTTTATTTTAGCTACATCTGAATTTGTTGGTCTCATTTATAAACTACAAATCTAAAGTAATTGTTGTTGCTGTTTTAAATTAAAAATGTAGAGCTAAATAGTAAAAAATTAATTATAGTTAGGATATCGATCAATCACAATAATAATAAACTACATTAGGAAAACAGTAAGATCCAGTTAATTTGTAATAAATAAATAATGATGTAAAATTAAGAACATGTACATTTCTGGAAAATATTGTCATTTCAGGTTAGGTTTTTTAAAAAAAAAAGTTGGGAGAGTGAACCGTTAAATTTTTGGAACACAATTGCTATGAAAATCATCAAAAATGCATGGCTTACTTTACTAACTTAGAGACAAAGTTATGTCTTCAAGGTTGCGAAAATTGCTCACATATCAATTTTGTTCAACTGGTTTTCATACTTGTTACCAGTCAAGCATGCATAAAAAGACAGCCTGCCACATCTTAAAGTTAAAAAAGTCTGATGTTGTTCAAAGTATTTTTACGCAAGACTAGACGATGTTAAAGGGAAAAAAAACCACAAGCAAATATACAAAACAAATAGCATTCGTTTTTGTATAGCAATTACCCTCAAGTTTTGCAACAATATTACTTTTCGATGAAAGATGCTTGTGTTGTTTTCACTGTACCAAATTTATTGTAAATGGTTATTCGAAAAATATATTTCATCCATTAGGAAAAGGGTTTTAGTTGAGTATTTTTTTTTTTTTGTAATACATAATAAACTAAAAAAATATTTTTTTTTTTTTTTGAAATTGATGTGTTCGGTTTCGAGCAAAACAAAGTTTGTTTTCGGCTTGATAAATATTTAAAAATTTTAAGAACTGAAGACATAGTTGTATTGGGGACCAATAAATGCTGTACTTTTAACATCTATTGTGAATAAGGCTTGAAATATCTTGCGGGAGTATAACTTTTGTCTCTTATTACAATAAAAAGGTGGGTATAAGAACAATTTAGGTTATTCTAAGTGAATCATCCGATTTTAAATAATCAATACAGAATTTTAAGTAATACATGAATGCAGAGGGAAAATGTAGAACTTTTTTTTACAAGTGTTCGATATAACTTTCTTTGGTCACATGCATTATGTGAATTCGATATGTAAATTCCTGCTAAACATGTAAAATGTAAGTGGTAGTTGATTGTACAGAAGCAGAAATCCATTGTTTAAATTCAAATAAATTTGTAGGTAATGGTGGTAAACACATTTTATCTTTTACAAAACCCCAAAAGGAAGAAATTGCATGAGGTATCCGGTAATTAGACATGGGAATCACGTATCAGTTGATTTAGGTGGCTTGGTACATAACATCAAATCATCCAGTACTCTGCGACTGATCCAACTGCGAGGTGGCTCTGTGAAAGCTTCTGAAACAGTTTTCGTACAATAGCTTAGCGAATAACACACGAGGGCCGACTATTTTTCTCAATATAAAACTTCTATATTTTCCTTTTGTATTCATGTATGACTTCTCTATCTGTGTCTTTTATTTTTGAAAATATAGAATTTTGAAGTCGGGTGATTCATTCTGAATAACCCTGTGAATGAAACACAAACAATACTAAAAAAATAAATAAAACTTTTCGACGGCGATCAAAGGCTTAAGGAGTGTCAACCATTATAGCACTTTACTTGAGTTCATTTTGAAATTTTACATGAAAGTGAAAAAAACTAAGCATTCTTATTAAGTTATGCAGAGCTCGGGAGATCTAGCATAAAGAAATTTACAAAGAAAATTGAAGAAATATATGTTACAAATTACACTAACTGTAAGAGAGAAGAAAGAGTTTTTATTTTCATAATATATATATATTAACTTTTTTTATTCCTTAAATAGAACAATATTGTAAGGCTTGTTTTTTATTATTTAAGGCGAAGAAAAAGCGGCATTATCAGGAAATATATAACG
The DNA here is from genome assembly GCA_019974015.1 of Nephila pilipes. Lineage (NCBI taxonomy): Eukaryota > Metazoa > Arthropoda > Arachnida > Araneae > Nephilidae > Nephila > Nephila pilipes. Next base: position 1,099,908 of record BMAW01002945.1, read on the forward strand.
AAAAATATAAGGAAAAACATTTTTTTTTTGTTAAAATGAAGCTTTCATTTAAAGATGGACTAAAGGTAGAAAAATAATTTATAATTTATAAAAGTTTGAGGCTCTTAACTAACATACATACTAGGTAATTACAGATAAATTACTTTAGCATCTTATATATGAGATCAAAAGAAGTATTAACGCCTCAAGCTTTTATAAATTATATGTTATTTCACACTTCAAGAGATTATTTTTATACCTTTTAGTTCATCTTTAAATAGAAGCTTGATTAAAATAAACTTTTCGTTATATTTGACAACACAACCCAGGGTGGGTCAAGGTCTTCTTTTGAAGATTCCTCCAAGATAACCTGCCTTTTCTTGCCCGCCAGTTTCACTCCCCAATCACCTTAAATTCTATTTTAACAGAATCAAGTTCCGTAGTTTTAATCTTCCTCTCTTCCGACTTGTATAGGGCTTTGCAACAAAAATCTTCTTTTCTGGATTTTATTCTCCAGCAATGATATAGGGCTCATTAAAAACTTTGCAATTAAAAATTTCAGAATAAAAACGTCTTCACCAAAGGCCATTATCTCTGACGCCCCCGAGAATATTTCTGAGAACCTTCCTCTCAAAAACTGAAATTTTGTATTCTTCATTTTTAGTTAGAGATCAAACTTCCGAGCCTTTCATTAGGACCCGCCTAATGAGAGTCTTATAAATAAGAAACTTTGTCTTTCTGGAGAGAAAACGGGACCTCAATAATGAGTGGAGTAAAAAAAAACATTTTACTTGTATTTATTTAATTCTTTTTGTCTGAAAATTTAAAATTAAAAAGCAATTACGTGAGTTATACATGTGGGCAAAATTCCAAATGAATTGGACGTTGGAAAGTACAAGGCCCGATCCTCCAGACCCCCTCCCCCTTTCACTGCTTGAGTATACCATAATATTGTATTGTCATCGGAGCTCTACGCGTATGCAAAATTTCATCTCAATCAGACATTAGGGTGTGGGTTAAATTTCGCTCAAAATTTTTTAACTGAAAGACATACATATGAACATAGCAAGTTAAACAAAAGCTTGCAAAAAGAATAAGATATCCCTTGGCGAGAAGTGAGGACGGTGAGTTGGAGACAGCGCCTGTTTGAGTTTCTTGTTGCGGAGAGATTGATTGAGGAGGGAAAGTCACACATACTCACACACAAGTATTTAACGGTTTATGACTGAATTTATTATTTTAAAATTTTATGTGATTTGGAAGTTAGAGAGAGGAATGATAATTATTTATCTTCATACCAAATTTCAAAAACTTAAGGAAGCAAGTTTATTGATTATTTCTATTTTGTCTAAGAAACCCAAGCCGCTTTTAGTGAAATTGTTGGAAATTTCTTTAAAAGTAACTATGGCTTTTTTTAAGCTAAAATTTAAACTTACAAATTTTGCATAGTTCTTCTAGTCAATAAAGTGCAATTTTGGACGAGGTGGGATAATTATTTTCAATTTCTTCAGAAGAAGTAGAGTTATTTTCAGAGTTTTATTATTTTCCTATGCTCTTCCTGTGGGGTGGAGGTATATAAGAAATTTAAAATTAATCATATTTTAAGGAATTTTTTTTGAGTAATTGGCTGTGGGATAAAAGCCGCAGTTGCAGCATTTAGCTAGATCATTTTTTTTTTTTTTGATTTAGTGCAATAATACACATTTATAAGCTATTAATAAATTATTTTTATTTTGCTAATTATGAACTAGAAAATACCAGAATTATGTTTATCTAAACTGGGATGATTTTTCTCTTTATATCTTTCTGTCTCAGTCTAATTCTGCTTTTAGATTAAATCAATTTTCAGTTACTTCCATATAGACAGAATTAAGTTTAAACATAGATATCAGATGAACAGACGCGATCATAAAACACCTTACACACTTCCGTGTTAGTGATTCTTGATCGTCTGAGTGTTTTCTAGAGGAAAATGCAGAAGAAAAGAAGAATAATTTTCTTAACATTCAAAGGATATCGGAAAAAGTCCGCTGCAATACTATAGGCTAAAATGCAATAGCGTTATTAATGTTTGGTTGCTCTTAAAATATAATGAAATTGGGAGGACGGAGAAGAGGAAAAAGAGAATCCGTGATAAAAAAAAATCGTTATGCAATTTATCGCAGTCATTTTCAATTTTTACAGTTTAATTAAGCTAACCATATTGAATAGGAAATAGGCATGAGAAGAACTTTGGCAACTGCACCGGAAAAACACGCAGGTATATCAAGAATATAAAATTATCTTAAAATACTGATAACGATATTTAGAAGTACTTAAGATTAATATCACAAATGAAGTTGCGTTAATGAAATCTTATGATTGCTTAAACGGATTTATCATTGATTCAAATGGCATAGAATATTAATTTTTTAAAATCATATCATGGGGGAGGGACCTTTTTAGTGATTTTTTCCTAGAATCAATTTATGTGTATTCAAACAATATCTTTTAATTCAACTGCACGTTACATGCTCATTTCTTATACCGGTAACCTTCATATAACTTAACATTTTCAACAGAAATATTTCACTAGTTTTTCGAAATGAATCCTGCAACCAAATAATTTATTTATTTTATAATTAGCATTAGAACTATAATTAGTTCTAAATAAAACTTAATTATTAATAAAGCATTTTAATAATTATTATTAAATTAATTTTATTATAAAACTATTCTTTATTATTAATATGCATAAACATATTTTTCTCAGCTACGATACAAAAATAGATTTTTTCTCCGAAACTAATGGAGTCTTAATTCGTTTTTATAATTAGTTATTGATTAAATCAGACATTTTCAGTAATCTTATGACTGCATTATATGGAAGTTGCAATTACTTTCTATGTTTACCGGCTTCTTTTTTGTTATATACCTTTTAACTGTTCAACTGAGTATTTTTGTGCTGATAGACAGTAGAAAGAAACTGTTTTCATACGTGCGGTAACAATTTTACTTTTCATTAGTATTAGTTAGTATTTCATTAATACATTTTATTATTTTTCATTGGTATTACAATTACAAGTCCTTTCTGTAAGAAGCATTGCTAAGAACGAGGGGGAAAAAGTTACATTTACGACAACTTTAATCATAAGAAATGTAATTACTAATGCAGTGAACTTCATTTTAATGGCATCTTGATATTTTTTCTGCATTTATTAGCAAATGCATACGCACTGGAATCGCTAATATTAAATAAGTGATAATTGACCATTGAAAAAGAAAACATCAATTACTACATCGTTTTATGATAATGACATCATTTTGATCAAAAAATTTTGTACATCAGAGGTCAGTTATGCGACGTCTACAGAGAATTTCAGATACGCCCACAGTAGAAAGTACATCTTCACAATTTTCAAACATTTGTTCAGTTACTATCGGTTAATACATTATAATATTTCGAGCTTTGCAGCTTGAGTTACACATATTGACAACTATTGCTGGTCTAAGAAGAAATTAATATATTTGCGCTTATGGCGTCTGATAAAAATTCGATTTTCATTTGTTGTAAAAACATTAAAATTTTATGTGTTTATTCGTGTTATTTGTATTTTTGCTATACTTTTTACACCAATGATTTAATATTTTGTAATCATAATTGATAACTTTTAAAAATAACAGTTACAAAATTAGTCACACATTTTCTATATATATTTGTGAATCTAATATTAGTAGAACATATTTTACAGATGCTCATTCAGATAACTGTTTAAGAGCAGGTAATTCCAATTATATTGTTGAGTACAATAAATTAGTTGAAAAATTCCGCTGTCAAATTTCGCATTATATTTATGTGTACGTAATTAAATTTCTTATAATTTCATTTAATTTGATTTTTAACTATTTCATATACGCATTTTTAATTTTGATTTTTTTAGTTAACACACGCGTGCATTATCTTCATTTTGTATAAATATGTATATTTTTCGAAACACAATTATTTTGCTTATTTTTCGAATCGTTATGATTAGTAGAGAAATTAATGTAATTTGTTTTTTTTTGAAAATTGAAGTATATTAACCTTTATAGTTCTTAAAATTTTTCTTGCATCCTCATTAACACACAGAAAGGTTTCTAGACCTTATTTTATATGAATAAAACATGGGGAGGGGGAAATAAACTGTACTGAATGATTAAATGATATTTCATAGAATTTTTAAAATTTTCTCGTATGCAGATTGAATAAGGAATCATTGTTATATCAATTCCAATTCAAACAATTGTTCACCACTTAAAGGGGAGCTGGAATATTGATTAACAATTTTTGAAAAAGAATAAAAAGTATACTTGTTTTGAAATGTTTAAATGGTTCAAATATTAGACACGCTGATACATTTTTGTTATTCTGTCTGTCCGAAAGAGATATGAAACATAACAGAACAATCAATATATATACTCTTACGATCCTAAATAGATTTGAGTTGAAAGCAAAATGAAATAGAAAATTTTCGAATTGATTTTGGGAGAAAAATGAGCTTGTGAAAATTTTAATAATATTAACCTACGACCTAGTTTATTTTGTTATTACATGTTACTGGGGGTTTCTAAACGTTTAAGTAAGATGTAGTTTAACTAAATATTACAAGATAAATTATCATAAAAGAATTAAAAGTATAGGCAGCAACTTTACTTATCTGAACATATACTACAGGAAATATGTTGTTGAGGCTGCGAAAAATTCCTATCTTTAAAAAGAGATTTTTTTTTCTTTCTCTTTTTCAAAAGTACAATTTTGATTCTTTTATTCAAGCCAAGATTGAAAATTCAGAGAAACAGCATAAGAAATTCGAAAATAAAAGAAAATGATAACCAACACATTGCTAACAATTTTACACAACATCCGACGAAACTTTTACGATGCAGCAAAATTCTAAAATTCAAGCACTTCAAAGCTTTGTGGATAAGAGGTAAGCGCTTAAAATGCAGTAAAGATAAAATGGATAAAATGAGATTTTTTTAAAAAAGTGTTTCTGTCGATTTACATGCTGCCCAAATCTTGGAACACAGATGCTGCTGCAGCTGAAAATGCAAAAACAGCTGTTACCTCACTTTGCAATTCTGATGGCAGTCATTTTACTCTCGCTCACTTTCGATTTTTCAACTTCGATCTCGGAATGCTGATAGGAAGATGGTATTCTTGCCATGTTCGATTTCCCCATTAAGAGTGAAATCTGAGAGGCCACAAATAGTAAACAGCAAAGGAAAGCTAAGAAACTATCAAATCAAACTAAGAATACTTAAATAACATTATAATAATTTTTTTTACCTTTTAATATTCCTTTATAAAGTATATATTACTCCGCTTAAAATGAAAAGGAATAGAAAAAAGATTGGTTGCACGCACACATTATATATATATATATATATATATATATATATATATATATATATATATGAGCCGCTCAGAAGCCAATGAGGTTAAGTCCAAAACACAAAAATTGAGAAAATTAATGTTTTTTGATACATTAGTTTTTAAAATTCTTGGTTTATTAATTTAATTAGAAAAGTGTATAAAGTCTTTTTTCGAGGTGTAAACTCTGCAAAAAAAACAAGATATGTACAGGATGTGTAAATAAAAACGTAGGTATTTATTGAAATAATGACAGCATCTTAAAAATTTTAGGGCTTATACCTTTTGGCAGCTGAAAAAGATAAGAAATTCTAATTAGAAGTAACGGTTACAGTTACATGTTTTTCAGTGTTACCAACAAATATCGAAAGAAGAAGAAGAATTTAATTTTTATTTCAAAGTTTATGTAAAAAAATATTGATAAAAGGTGGACTTATTCACAATGGCTTCTGAAATTATTATACAATATATTCAGAAGCTATTAAAAAAAGGGCTGTCTAACCTAGAAAAAAGTAACCAACGAGTAAATCCTTTAATAACTAAGAAGATTATTATTTATTTCATCAAAATTTCCAAAAATCAGAATATATCAAAAAATGGACTAAACGCATTGGTTTCTTGGGGGAGTCTTATATATATATATATATATATATATATATATATATATATATATATATAAATAATGCGAATGCACCAGAATAAAAATCTGGAGATCCCCTAAAATATGTGATTATACATATTCACTAAACAGAAAAGAAAGGATTTAATGAATGAAATTTATACAAAAATTATTCTTTTAGAACTATTTTGATATTTTATTAAAGATTTATCTTGAGTCGATTAGAAATAATTGCATTTTACAATCATAACATAAATAAGAGCTTTTCTCAAAAGTTTTCATTGACATTGCGGTATTTTTTTGCTTGTGCAACGAGTTATTGGGTATTTAATTTTCAGAAAACGAAACTGTATGATTGATAAAGATATTATTGCACATCATAAGGAAAGGCTTCCCGAATTTATTCATGAAAGGCTATTTAAGTTGTTTTGGGTTTTAATAACGCTTAATCTGAAACCTTGTTCTGTAATTTGAGAACTGGAAAAAAAAAATCTTTTTCAATCGAAAACCTGAAAAATTTTCACCGTAAAAAAGTACTATTTTCTTTTCTGTAGAATAATTTTATATTCCAAGAAAATAAAATTATCCGAATAAATTGAGTGGAACCAAAGAGTTATTTTCAATCTCGAAATTATTTTCATTTTCTGCGTAAGTGTTTATGGTAGTGGAAATTCTATAATAAAGAAAACCATATTTAAGCTATTAAATGGAGTTAAAGCCAAAATATGCATATAGTACAGAAAAATATTAATAATTTTTTTTTTAATTTGAAGGATTACTTTTAGATTAAAGAGGGGGAATCTAGTTATTGTGGGGTTTTTATTAAAGACTTGTATACATACGTACAAAATACTTCTTCCGTAACTAAAAACCATTTTATGCAATAATTTAAAATTTTTTGAAAAGCAATGGAGGATAGATTACTTATTAGCAAAAGTTTAAAAAAAATGGGAAATTAGTAAATAAATATGTACAAATAAATACACGGATAAATATTACTCGGACAGTATTTATTATTTCAATATGTTACTTTATTCACTAAGTGATTTGATGTTTCATAATAGAGCTTACCTTATCAAAGCACAGCGCGCCATAGGAACCTTCCTGAAAAAGAGAAAAAAGAAAACATCAGCATAAATAGTATTTAAAAATAAATTATGTAAGAAAATTTTCTCTCGCATATTTCCAATACAGGTGTTATGATCAAAAACTCACTAAAATGGTATAAATATATATATGTGTGTGTGTGCGTGTGTACATACAAGTATACATATACAAAACAATGCCTTTTTTGTAGTAAATCGCATTTTGTAGAGATGTGTGACTGTAGCTTTTCATATATCAATTTATTTATTAGTAATTTATATTTATTGCTGTATAATAGGCTATTTTAAGTAAGTTAAATTAGAATTATTTTATTCACATATTATTCTTTAATTCTATTTTGGATTGTAGTGTCCAATTTGGGGATGGCGTGTCTGCTATTTTGAATTTTTTACTAATTTTTTAAAAAATAATTTACTTAGTAGGATTGTTTGGACCAATAAAAAATGTCTAATCACGCATTTCTGTCCAAAGCCTTTTTATTTAATGTATCTCCTTTTATGATTCATTAGTCTTCTTAGTTGTTTTTCAATCTCTTCAATTTTTTATGGTTACATTCATTAGCAAAATTCAGCTTTTCATTTTCATTTTCTGTGGATATCAGTGTTTCTTCGACATAAATTATTCAGATCGGAGCATTCTTCAAAATGTTTACGCATTAGCACTCTTACTTGTATTCCGTTAATTAAGAAACGGAGAAAAATTCAGAAATAACTTCACTTACTCCCCCCCCCCCCCCAATTACTGCTCGAGCATCTCGATCATTCAAAATCCTTAGCTGTCCACTACGAGATTTGTTAACAATATGTTCTGTTGTTTAATAATTCCTTACAATAGCTTGGATAGTAGACCGTCATGTTCCAGCAATTTTAAAATTTCACCATAATATTTTTCTTTCTCCTTAACTTATATAATTATCAAATTCCGAACGTGACTACAAATTTTTTTTCTTCAACTTCGAGCTATTTTAACTGGAACAATAACAGCACAAATTGCTCAAAGCATATACTCAAGATTGATTTTTCAGTCATGACGTACTATCTTGTTTCATCGCGAGATGTTCTACAAAAGCAGCTTTTGTATGTAGGTTTTTGTGACGTGAATTTTACATTTTTTTTTTTTTTTTTGTATATTCTGTAGAGATCATTTGGTTTTTTATCACATACTTTAACAATATATTGTTTAACTTATAAAATGTAACATTGGCGTTAATTTAATTTCTAAAGATATTTATAATAATTTCTTAAATCTCTTTATCTTAATATGTATATGTTGACTTTTGTGACTCACTGTATATTTTAAAAATGTAGATGGGTGATATTGTATCTCAGCTGTTAACAATACTTTCTTAGTCAACTGAAAAATACGATGCAGTACGATATAAATCTCACATTATTGATTCATTTATTATTTCATTTGCAACATACTTAAATATTAATTAGATTCAATTGATTTTATCATTTCATTACGCAATACCAATTACTTCTTGTCTGTAGATCTGAGTTTAAGAGTTTTTAAAAGTTTCGAAATTATGATGGACAAATATTTTGAACAGATTTTCTCTAGTCAAAAAGAATTAGAAATTTAATCAATCTTGTAACATTTTAAAAATCACTTAACAAATGGAAAAATAAGATTTACATAAAAATATGAAAGTCAATATGGTATTTGTCTGTCGGGGTAATATTTGTCAACTATTTTTACTTTATAAGTGGTCATTAGATTGTCTAATTTTTTTTATCTAACAAGTTATTAAAAATGTTAGTTACATTATTTAATAACACACAATTTTTTTTAGTAAACGCGAGTGAGAAAAAAAAAATCACTTATTATCATTTGAAATCTTATCTGTATGCGTGAAGCTGATTTTATATTTTATACGTTACTAAATATTTCGCTACAATTAAAAAAAAATGGATAAAAATAAATTGCATGCCGATTTACATCAGTTAACATACGAAACACAATTAACGATTATGGTAAATCTGAAATAGTTTAAAATTGTAATTAGTATGTTTTCGAGCCCATATCGAAGGAAGGGGGGAGAAACTGAGGCACAAGTAATGTTGTAACAAAAAGTGGTGCCACTGCTTAAAATTTCAGTCAAGTTCTAAGTAAAAAAGATCAAGAACTCATTAACTGGTTTGGTTGGTTTGCAGGAATTTTTATTAACTGTGATGGTTATTCTGTTTAACGAAACGTGCATTAGCAATTTGAGAAAGAATGTTCACGAAAGCAAAGGCAAGCAAAGTAAAGCCACTCAATGAAAATTTTGCCATCATGAAAATTTATAAGCAACGAAATTTTTTTTTTGTACAATTTAAATTTCAGAATTTTTTTATCAAAATAATTCTGTCTTTCCTTTGATAAAGATGCTTATAAAATTTGGATTCATTTATATATGTAGTAAGATCTGAAGGAAATATCCATATACAGACTGTATAATAATATCAATGGATTCCATAAATCCAAGTTTCTGCATTTCTATCCATTAAAATTAAAATTTATTTTAGACGATATTAATATACATTTATAAAATAATTATAGCTTACAATGTACAATGTTAGGTTGTTTGTAATAAGAATAAAGAGAGCCCTTAATAGTGGTCTTTTTTATTAATTGCGTTTATATATGTGTGGAATTAATTAATTACATAGTTTATAGGTATAGTAATCTCTCATTATAATTCGATTGATATCGAGTCAGAGAGCCCACCGAATTACCGAAAAAGCCTGATTACAGAAAAATCACTAATAATAACGCATTTAAATAATTAAAGCTGTGTACTTACTATAGCACACACAAATAAGTTGTCAAACTCATGAAATAACTAAAACTACAAAAAAATGTATTATTTTGTACAGATAGCGTATATTATTCTATTGAAATAGAAGGCATGAAATACTCGTAACTATCTATGATTTGTGAGCCTGTATGAAAAGATCAGATTTCTGGCAGGGGCGGAAAGGTGAAGTGTTGAATTATAGAGGGAGTACGGTGTATTTCATTAAATCGCAAAAATTATACAAAATACAAGTAAAATATATTGCAGTGTATGAAGACATTATAAAATATAAGACAAATTAAGCACAAAAGCAATAATGACATAAAATAATGACAAAAAATAGCTAAAACTTAAGCAATTATTTCCACTGACAATTAAAATGACAAATTACAGTTGATTAAAACCAATTTCACAATCGTTGTATTTTTAACAGAAAATAATTTGTATACCTTTTCAATAACGCGTTTGACTTATATGACCCACAAAAGGTTAATACATTTTGCTTGTAAAATATACTTTGAATATCAGAATGTTGATCAGAATGAATAGGGATATACTTGCACCGTGTGTGTGTTTCAGTGATAATGTTTTAAATAATTTAGGGAAATAAAACTTCAATTTCAAATTCAGGGTGAAACCTTAACTGCGAACATCTTAATATAATATCAATTTTTCTTTGGCTTAGTTTTTGTTTCATTAGACTGTCTGTAGTATGTAATGAATTTGAAAAGTAAAAACCATGCCCCCCCCCCCCCACATACTTGAAAGTAAATTAAAAAAAAACTCCAAAGCAATCAGTTCAGAGATAACAAAGTCATAGATAAATAGCATGTCACTTTATTACATTAAAAAAATGTAAGTGATAAAATGCAGAAGATAAAATCTTTAACCTTATTTTCCAATACTGTCCAATTGAAGCCTTAATTCTGTTGCTTATTGTCCAGCAAGTCTTATGCCAGATTCTGTTCGACATCACTTTTGAAAGGTATCATTATATAATATATTCAAATGCAAATTTCATTCAATTTGCTTGCCTTGACTAAGTACTGACCCTAAAAGGGTTAACACAGGAAATATGCTTTTATTTTGAAAATAAAATTACAATTTATACGTGAAACGAATGCTTCGTCAATAAGGCTTGAAATGGTAATCAAGATTAATGGTAATTGGTAAACTTTTTTCTTTTCATGTTCCTCCGATGGCCAAACAAATTTGTCTCCATTCTCTTCTTAACATATTACTGTTAACAAAATTTGCAATAACTTTTCTTATTTTTTTTAATAAAAGACTCCTTTCCTGGTATTTTTTTCTAAAAAAAGGCTAAACTATTAATATATTTGGACTTCAATGCTCTGATGAAAAAGGAACTTTACAAGAATAATAAAATGGAACCATTGGAGGAAGAGGGGAATGCACTTTAATTCCTCATACAAATAATTCTAATCAATAAATTTAATATTTATCTGTCCTTTTTATTTATATATGGTTAAAACCGAGAAAAAGAATGCCAATTTCTTTATAAATTAATCATTAAAAAGGTTTGTATTAAGATTCAAGTTTTGGAATAATCCAGAGGATAAAATGTATTGTTGATTAACTGTTTATTAAGGTTGCACTACGCACTATAGAAGCAACACGTGGGATTTTGGCAAACACCTAATAATTTCGAGCCATGATAAAGTGGCGAGTACAATACTCAGTTATTTCTTCATTCTTTTTAGTTGGAAGCTCAATCTTAACACACACCAAGTAATTCACAGTATCCTTGTCTGCATCCGCAGTTCTATTATTTTTGTCCTTACACAGAATAATTGTATACATTAAGAAGAAAAACGGTTTTCTTTTTGCTTATAAGTTCCAGTTTAAATTGATATTGAAATGCTGGGATGAAAAAAAACTGTCTTGTTCCCTCCAAGTAAATCCGTTGCTGTAAGTTTACATGCAGTAGCGGATATGCTTGGAGTGAACACGAGCAGAAGCAAATAATAGAAATTTCTTGAGATTCTCATGTGCCCCGCAATATATTCTTCTTCCTTTTGCTGTTTCTAGAAGTTGGTTAAATCATAAAAATAAAACAGTCTCAAAAAAATTTCACACAAAAGGAATTATGTAAGGAAACCTTGTATACTATGATTGCAAGCTTGTGAAGTGCGTTGAACACAAAATGATGAATATAATAATTGAAATAAAAGGAAAGGAGATTAGAGAGAAAAATAGAAGAAAAAAATATGGCCAAAATGATAATATATTTGAAAGAATTTTGTTCAAACAAAACAGTGATTTTCATTTTTCGTGTAATTTTTTACCTAGCAGAGAAAAATTAAAGACAAAGTTGATTCTCCTGTTTTTGACAAAAAATGGAGCACATAATTATTCTTCTTTAGTACATTATAATATCATGAAAAATAATTGTAAGGAAATAACAAACCCTCCGTTAGCATTCTGAAAATCAGCAGAAATTATTTGTTCTTATTTAGATAGTACGACAATATTTTAAGATAATTACATTATCATGAAAAATTTTTAGGCTATTTCACAAATCCACTCATGCAATTACAATACAGATAACCATTTTTGTGCTTATATTTTAGTATGCTTAATATGTTAATGTACAAATTTTTAATTAACAAATCAAACACGGCTTATTCAACATTTTTATCTGAAATAAGGATGTTTAAGTTTATCATTACAAGAGAGTTATAATATTACAAGAAATTTGATTCATCGAATGAATATCAAGTACATCTCGGTCAATTTTCTTAATAATTTTTCTTTTGGCATTTTCACAAATGGATTTTATAAAATTTTATTTCTGCCCTTTTCCTCATATTTTCCTCATATTTCATCAACGGCATTTTTATAAATGTAATATTGTAATAATCAGTTTGTAAAATGGTAATTAAATAAAACTAGATCAAGTAATGGTAATTATTCACAGATAGTAAAATTAGATATTATATTTACATTTAAGAGAATTTAAGCGTGTTTTTTATCATAATTTCTATTGTACACTTATAAAAAAAGTAATATTTTTTTAAAAATAAAATTTGGAAATTTTTCAAATGAAATTATATGTTTGACAAATTCACGTTGAGTATAAGAATATTTAATAGTTTATATCCAAGTACGATTTTACAATATTTGTAAACATATTTTTTTAAAAAAAAGCATTATACAAATAAGAAAAAAATAAAATAGTTAAGTCATTGTTTCACTCATTAAATCCTTTCATTTAACAAGCATTATGTTCAGTTTCGAATGCTGGTATCAATAATAATCAAACTCGCATTCAAATGAAAGACTATTAATAGACATTCTTATTATTTTTAAAATCACTTGATACTTTAAAATGCAACAAATCCTAAAAATTATTATATCATGGTTTCAATGATAATTAATGACAATGAAGTATTAACAGTATTATATAAAACATATAATGTTTAAAAAAATGAATTTCCTTATATTTCCCCCCGTATGTAAAGAATGATAAAATCCTTGATAGTAACAATCCCTTAATATGAAAACCTATTCGAAAATAGTACATTTTTGGACGCAAATACGAATTCAAGCATCAAATGTTTCATTAACGAAGAATTTAAAAAAAATACGATGAAAATTAGAAGATTAAAAGCAGTGTTCTTAAAAAATTGAAAATAAATAAACATTGTTTAAATCAAAATTTTAAGAAAAGGAACTCACCAATTTTACGGGGGGAAAAAAGACTACAAACCAGTAATAAATAATATAAATTGCACAAAACAAAAATAATTATTAATTATTTATCCTTGAAAATATCATAAATAAAATTAAATACAGAACTTTACAAATAGTTTAATCATATAAGAAATAATAGATTTTAAATGGTAACTTAAGAGATGATGGAATGTACCTCATTATAAATAAAAAATATAAATCAGCATAAAAATATAGCAAATCCATGCAATATGAAATTAAAATACATCAATGTAAGAAAGAAGTTAGATTAAAACATAACATTTCGTTTATCTCGTATGAGATATAAACAATGTACTACTATCTTGCATGTAATGAAATTCAAGATATGAACTGTCGAACTAAGAACAAGTTTCAAGTAATTCAGAAAGGAAAAGAAAATTTTTATATTTTAAAACAATCGTTATTGAGATCTTTGTACTTTATCTTATAATACTTACTCATACTCTCAGTGGTAATTCCAAGATCTAAATTAGAGCATGAAAATTGAAGGGGGGGGGGGGAAGGAGGCACATTTTATTTCGTATGGAGAAAATTTCGTTTAAAAAAAGTTTCAGTTACCAAATATGAATTTTTCCTTATGAAATTACTATTTTTACTTCAAAACAATGAGAGAAAAAAACATCTAATGAATTCTTTAATTGATTATTACGCACAAATAACCCCTAAAGGTACACAGAGCACCACTATAAATCCAGACACCTGATAGGGCAGAGTGCCCGCAAAACCTCTCTAGTAAACCCCTTACATCTAGCTTATTAAAAATAAATATCAGAAAATTTTTACCCATCTGTAGACGCCGATTCAACTAAGATTTAAACTTACAGAATAAATACTAATAAAAAAGTTTTTTTTTTTTTTTACACAAAATAATATTTTTTTTATGATGAGAAAGATTTCTTAACAACGCGTAACAAAGAAAACTAATTAATCTGAAGATTCCATCTTCTTCGAGCAATTTTTAGTCAATATCAAAGAGGTTGATACGTTTTTCATTTACAAAAATTAACTTCATTCATTTTAAGATGATTTTTAAAATGTGAACACATAAATAAAATTTAACTAACCAAAATAAATCCATTTCCGTTAACATCAAAGTGACTGTTATTTCCAATTAAGGCGAACAATATTTTGCTTCAGACATTAGTGAAAAAATGTAAGTATAAAAAAAAAAAATTTTTTTTCCATCAAGCTTTTATTTAAAGATGGATTAAAGGGTATAAAAAATAATTTTTTCTAAACTGCAACGAATAATTTTTTTCTAAAATGTAAAATAATATATAATTTATAAAAGCTTGAGACTCTTACTTATGTAATTACGTAAATTAAGTACCATAGCTTCTTACTTAAATACGAGATTGTTATTTTACATTAAAATTATTTTTAAATCTTTCAGCTCATCTTTAAATAAAAGCTTGATTAAAAAATTTTCTTACTTATATTTATTTAATACATTTTAGACTGTAAATTTAAAAAAAGCAAATACGAGAGCTATATGTGAGTGTAAAAGTTCAACTCAATTATACATTGTTAAGTGCAGTACCCCCCCCATCCCCCATGTTCCTTGTAAGTCTGTCACTGCTTAAGCATATCTTAATGTTGTCTTTTCATCGGAGTTATACAAGTATGCAAGATTTCAGCAAGATCGAATGATAAGAAATGGGTTAAAGTTTGAGTACAAATTTTGAACTGGAAAGGCATGCATACATATAAACGTAGCAAGTTCAACAAAAGCATTTAAAAAGAATGTCCATAATAAAAGGTATTTTTAATTATTGCGATTATATCCTAGACGATATCCTCTCATTTAATGGGAAAAAAAAGAATTTATTCCATTTCAGTTCGTCGAGCTGAAATTGAATAAATTCCAAAACTATTTTTTTTTTGTTCGTTAAAATTAACGGCGACTCAATATTGTTCAGTTACAACGAAAAATAAAACTACGCGTAAAAAAAAAAATGACGATAAATGTTCAGTTACCAATTTAGAGTAAATCGCTCACAATATAGCAATCGAACATTTAGGTGCGCAAATATAGAAATGAACTTTAAAATACACCCTCACATACGACTGTACGAGGAGAGGGTACAATGAGCGCTTTTCATTGATATCCGACACAGCACTCTTTTTATCGAACTGCCAAAAGCTCATAAGTTCCTGTTATCAAACTTTTTTCTCATGGCTTCATATATTCGTAGTATGTGTTACATTTCTAGTATTGCACAAATTCCAAAAATATAAATGGTATTTGCAGAATTTTTTTTATATCTCTTGTAATATTGGCAAATACAAACTATTTCCAATGAAGATAAATGAACTTAACCAAGTAGACGGGAGAAAAAATGAATTTCGTGAAATGTGGAATTAATCTCTTAAATCAAAGATAGATAGAAATCAGCAACATGACAAAAAAAAAAAAAAAAAAAAGAAAGGAAGGAAGGAAGAAAACCAGATAAATAAATAATAAAAATTGAAAGCAACTCGTTTTCACTGATTTGATTTTTGTAAGGAACATTTTTTAAAAAAAAAATAGGAGAGAAACATTCAACATAGAAGTACAGTTCATTTTCTCTTCATGAATTTCACTACTTTTGATTTCAAAAGCAAGCAAGCCAAAAGAGATGGAGAAGAAATGATTAAAACGGTTAAAACCTTCAATTTTTGAAAGGACAATTTTCAAACTGTGAAGTGTAATTGGGTAAAAATGTATTGATCTTACAAAGTGATTCGAAATAAATAAAGCACATTAAAAAAATGAGTTTTACTTTTTAGAAATTTATTTGAAATATTATTTCGAAAATTTCAATGGTTTTAATTTTTAAAAAATCCATTGTGATTTAACATGATTGCCAATGGGCTTATTTTTGTGATGGTTTCATAACAACATTGAAAGTTTGCTTTCTTACGAAAGTATCTGATATAAATAAGTATTAAAGTTTAACCTTCATATTTTTGAGGGGAAGAGATGTTTAACTTACAAAAAACACATTGTTTTTTTTTAAAACGATTGTTTTATTATTTCGTAATTTTACAGCAATCTTTAAAGCTGTATTTCTGATAATTTTTTATTCATAAAATTTACTTCCACAAAAGAAATGCAGGGAAAAGTTCTTTTATGTAGCACGTTTGACGTAAATATGATCATATGCTTAAGAAAAACATCAAAGTAAAATATAGTAATTTAGGAACACGGTTTTAGCTCATCTCAATTTCCATCAATTACTAATCACTTTGTGAAAACGAATTCCTCAGTGTACAATGTCTGTGTCAGCAAAAACAACGAAAAAGAGCCAGACTTCCGTTTTTATGCCAGACATCAATCAAATCCTTCGCATGTCCATCTTCCCAGCAGAACACTAAGCGTCAGCGTGCCTGTCTTCCTTTTTTCAAAGAGAAGGAAAAAAAAAAAAAAAAAAACGTCTAAGAAAAGAACACCCTCACTGCTCTCACGATTATATTTAAATAATGTGCGAAACTGAAAATGAGTAACGAGGGGGAACACTGTCTTACCTTTCGGCTAAGCTATTCAGAGAAAAGAAACTTGTGGAACTTGTTTCACTTCAAAAGAGATTTTTGCTCTTTAATATTCTTTTCTGCTTCATTCAAATAGAATCGGGTGCGGCACGAATAGTATTATCGGAATAAGAATCGTTTCGTAAGCCTCATTGATATGAAGAATTTTTATTGCAGTAGTAATATTTGAGACGGAAGCGAATGAGTTTTTATCTCAATTATAAGAGTATAACGAACCGCGGAATACGGTTGAAAAAATTTGTGTTTGGTTAATATTATATCACAAGAAATATAAAATATGCTCGGGTTTTGATGATTGAAAATTAATCTAAAAGCCTTATTTTTATTATCTCTGAAAATGTGTATGTATTTGTAAGTTTTTGATGCATTTTCCATTTCATTTGAGTCTGGCCGTAAGGGGAATACATTTATCAATAATATAAAATGTTTGCTAAAACAAATGTTATCAATATTTTTCTTTGACATAATGAATTTGACTGTCCCATTGCACTTATATATTATCGATATATAATCAACTTATGTAAATTTTTTTTCATACCAAGCACGAACAAGGCTTGAATTTTTTGCTAATTTTATAAGTCTTTTTAACTGATCAGTTTCTAATTAATACACTGCTTATAAACATTACTAAATTTTACCCGAATCAGAAATTTCAGATTCAAGAAAAATAATTTAAAAGGATATTTTTTTTTAATTTGAGGACAGGTTTCAAATTTTCATTAAATATTTTTTTAAAAAAAATATTTCAGCATTCTTAAATATCTTGAGTCAAAATATAAACTATTCAATTTTATTCCTGTCTACCACCCGCTTTCTAAACTTCTGGTATGAATGCTTAGGTTATTACAATACTGGTGTAAGAAAAGTGGTTATTAAATGTCAAGAGAGTTAGTACTCTTTCCAGTAATAAATTTGGTTACGTGTAATGTCATTTTAAACCCTTTTCTTTCATTAAGGCTTTTTATATGTCATTTTACAAGATTTTGAAAGTCACTACTCTGGACAGAGTCATGGTAATTTAAGATTTAATTGTTTATTACTTTTAAGCAGTTTAAGGATATGAAAAAAAGGTTTTCAAGTGGTGAAAAAGCACTTCGAAAGTACGAGTAATCATGGGCTTTATAAAGATATTGAAATGATTTTTTTACTGACGTACGGGACAAAAATTTATATTCCAGAGGATATCAATGCCTCTTACAACTTGGGGAAGGAAAAAGGCCTAAATGTAGGCCTCTCAAGTCAGAAGTGAAACATATAATATATATAATCAAGTAAAATAAATCATTTTAAAAATTGGAAATGTCATTCTCATCAGTTAAAAAGTTATGAATATGAATATCCGAAATTAAAAGTATTTCTCGTTTCACAGCTAGCGATGTCAATAGATGGAAAATAAACATCGAATATAAATTCATTATAATTGGTTATTAGTGGGTAATTAATTAATTCTAATATCGAAAGTGTTTTATTACTTTTATATTACATGAAACAATCGTGATGAAAAGGGTTCCTTTAATAAATAAACAACTGAAAAAATGTATACAATTTTTTAAGTGTTAGGAAAGAAAAAGCATTTCAAATATTAGCCAAACGTTTTAGCATATTAAAAAATTGTCGCTTCACAACTTTAAGCAACAAAAATTTCAGAAAAGTTAAAGATGAAAACAAGGAGAGTGTAAGTTACATTTTCGTCTGTGTGAGCAATTATATTTTATTAGATATTTTTAAAAATCTATTTTAACTGAGCTTAAAGTGCTGTATTTATTTAATCAGAAAATATATTTATTTGTTATCTATAATCGGAAAAAATTAGTTTAAATGTTTGTGTTACACTGTATTGAAACAGCTACCCCCCTCCCCCATTAAAATACAATGTATATAGTGTAAAAATCTCTGAAATTGTTCTCAAGAGGGACTCGTTTATTCTCAAAGAAATTATTGGATTTTTTTCGCCTTAAATTTTGAACAACCGGATATTTTTGTTGTTAAAAAAAAAAAAAAAAAAAAAACTCAAACTGATTGTATTTCTTAATTTCAAGTTGATTGTGTTACTTAAATTATATTTCTTATCTTACATTCGACAAATTCCCTCGTAATAGGTTCAGTGTTACTTATAAAAATGACTACTGAAAAAGATTATTAATTACAAGAAATCTCTAAATAGAAGAAAAACTCTTTAAAGAGACCCAAACTTTTCTTTCTTTCTTTACGTGGGAACACAAAAAATATTACCTGATTTTTAAAAAAAAATACAAATATTAAAGCAAGTTTATGAATCGTTTCATGCATTAAAAAAAAGAAAGAAAGAAAGACCCAGCACAGTTAAGACGACGAAAGCTTCTAAGAAATTTAGATAGCCAGTTCTGCAGCAACGCTAAAAAATATGTCATGCTCTTTCACGATACGACGGAACAGGTCTTGAAGATAAAAAAAAAATATATATATGTATATAAAGAATTTTTTTTTTCTTTAGGAAGAAAAATTTTAACTGCGATAAGTTGAAGGTTTAATTATAATTCTTCTATAATATTCTGCAATTTTAGAAGGATGTTTGCTGTGATGTAATCCTTTAGACATAAAACGAAGAAGTGATTCAAAGTTTAGTAATAGAAGGTCGTATTACAAGCATTAGAAAAACAATACCCTTGAAATGACATCTTGCATACACACGCTCTAAGGTCGATAAAATGGAAGCAATATGCATCAATACAAAATTAAATTAAATTAAAGAGAATTTTTCGATTTCTTAGATTAATAACATTGCAAATGTTTTTCTTACTTTCTAATCGCCTTAAAATTATATGAAATTTTTTTTTAAGATAACTCGATTAGGGAAAAAAAAGCAGATCAAAAAACAGAGAGTGCTGTTAAATAATAGAAATGAATACTCCATACATTGATTTTAATACATTGATTAAATTACAAAACTACATATTGCTCAAAATTATATTGTTACTTACCAGAAGAATTATTTAATTAATTATAAAATTTGAAAATTAAATTATTGAACACTTCAAATAAGTGATTTTGTTAATTGTTTTTTTTTTAAAGAATTAACACAAAGTAATAATAAGAAACAGTAAGACTCAAAAATATTAAGAACTAAAACATCTTTCCAAACAATTTTTTGATATGAATTGTATGTATAACTAGTTTTTAATTTTGTAACTTCTTTTAATTACTGTCTTGAAATATTTTTGTGCATTCTCATTCATAAATTTATTTCTATAACTTCCTATGACCTTTGTGATGTTTTGTCTCAGCTGAAGGGAAAATACCCCCCCCCCCTATACAGTAACAAACATTCCTATATTTTTTTTAAACCGTAAATCATCAAAAAACATCGTTTTCCACTCGAATATCAAACACATTTTTTTTAAACTGAAACTTTCATGAAATTCTATGCTATACAAAGCATTAATTATTTTTTTATCATTGATATTTTCAGTTTTAATCCTTAACAGAGTTTCATTCTATTGCATGTGTCAAGCAGAAATGAATAATTTGGATCCTTTATGATGAATTAGCTTTTTTTTTTTTTTTTTTTTTTTGCTTTTTTTTTTTATCAAAACAGCAACAATCGAATATTTTGCTTCTGAAATCTGATACTTAAAAAAAAAAATTCTACTTTCATTCTTAGAATCTAGATTTCTCAATGAAATGTACTTTATATTCGAAAATTAGACTAAGCCTTAATATTCTCTCCCCTCCAATAAAAGGAAATAGCAATATATAAACAATTAAAAGGTAGAGAGAAAGTTTGATAGGCTGATATTACTAAGAACAAAAACACGTTTATGCTGATTGAATGGTAATTTACGTCGCACTAAGAAGCAACAAGAGCGCTTATGGCGACGGGCCTCGTAATTCTGAACCCTTTCAAGGATAGAGGAGGACATCTGAGCTGGCACATTACTCTGAAAACTTCCACACCATCCCAACGTGGGGACGACTTGCCTCGACAGATTTAACCAGCATGAACTCCACTACATGATAGGTCTCTATGTGGCATGAAGACTCAAATCCCCGACTCGATGAGACAATGTCAATCAAGAACTCATGATCACTAAACTACCACGGTCACTAATTCATATTGGAATTAAAAAGTAATGTATATAGCTACATTACACAATTTTTGTCTGTCACAGGGCTAATTATCAGTTTTATAAATAAAAAGACATTTTCTCACTTATTTTTCACATGATGCTTGATAATTTGATCAAGGATCAAAATTACGAGGTCCGTTGCCAATAGCTCTCGTGTTACTTTTAAGGGCGGTGTTAATAAAAAATCAATCAAAATTGTGATGCATGAAATCTTAACATTAATTTTAAAGCTTTTGAAAATATGTAACTAAACTTATCAATAAGCCTGATAATGTATCATCTACACGCTTTTAAACAATTATAAGATAAATTAAAACAATAGAGTATTATTAATAATATAGTTATAGTAATAGCTTACTTATGTAAACACACACACATATCACACAACTCCAAACCAGAGTTATTTTTGTTCATTCGAAATTTTCAAACATCCGCTCTAACGGAAAAGTCAAATCTACTATTAATAGAATCTTTGTACAAAGGGAGTACACGGCATATTTGAATAAACCATGATTCGGGTAAGTAAAGGGAACTGAGCTGACAGAGTATGAAATTTAGATTCATTCTAATGGAAATCTACCAGAGATGTAATGTGAAACTAACAAAATAAGCCGAAAAGAAAATATCTTAAATAAACGGGCCACCGAATTTTTAAAGGGGCGCATTATTTTTGGAATAATAAGATTCAATGTTCTTGAACTATACCGTAAGAGTGATTTCTGTCAATCAAAATTTATACCGAAAATTTGCAAGATTTTAATAAAAAAGGAAATTAAATCTCGTTTATTGTTTGTTTATACATACATATATACATACATAAATATATATATATATATATATATATATATATATATATATATATATATACTACACAAATTTATCTAATTTTAATTATCAGGTGCATCAAATAAAACCGATGTGTTCACTGTCTTTTTAACCATTTAATAACCTATATCTCTCTTTTGCTAAACAGCAAATTTGCTGTCCACTGTTACAAACGATACTCTCAGGATTATAAAGACTGAATCAAAGCAAAATAAAAGTGTTTGTGATCAATCAGATAAAAGTATCCTGCATAATTACTGATAGTTAATAAAATTTAAAAAGTAAATAAATGTGAAATAATGAAAATTTCACAGAAATTTAATCTAATTCTTGTTTTGAAGCAAAATCAACCTTTTTTGAATCATTTAGATAACAAAAACTAGACCATTTTAATCTGAACTGTAGACATACACACACAAGACGGAATCTACTTCATCACGTTTTTAAACCCATACCTAACGCTTCTCTTGATTAAAAAAGTAACGTGACAATAAAGGAATGTACTGAATACTTTAAATTTACGTAATTTTTTTTTTTTCATTATTTTTTAAAATATATCTCCTTTCTCTCAGTTCAAACATAATAATCAAAATCCATTTGGGAGGGAAGTGCACGGCCGTGATAAATGAACTTAGCTACCGTCTTTTGCATTGGGTGATATGTCATCTCTCATATTTCTTACATTATTAATCTCCCATCAGCACTTTTACTCACTTGTCCATTTCTCATGTCAAAGAGTTGACATAATTCTAGTTCATTTCTGATTATCATTTCTCGATGTTAGATAGAAATCACAAAAGCGAATTTTTTGGACATCTTGCCTATCATTTGCAAATGAAAATATTCTTTTCACACAGAAGAGATCGAGGTTCAGTGCTCTTTTAAACTGAAAACCCGTCCTGATCGTCGAACACGGAAATCTCTAATAAATCTTTCGCGGATGTATAACATCTTTACAATAAAATCTGCTACATTTACAGGCGTGGTGCCCCTGCTACTTAAAAACATATCTTCGCTTTTCAACTGAAAGAAATTACGTCCCAAGGCAAAGAGAGGAAATAATTTACATTTCGAAAAAAGTTACACCGTCGCAAATGTATTTATAGGCTACAGACTCACATTAAAATCCGCACTGGATTAACATTGCACTGACCGCACTCTTCAGGGTCTGAATAAACAGGTCTATATCAAGTAAAAAAATGAACAGGAGTAAGAATGTATTATAAGTATATGTAAATCGAAATTACTAAGGTTTTATTTATTTAACTGAAGGTTTGTTTGTTTTTTTCACTTCGGGGCAAGTTGATTGGGTCAAAAGCCTGATCAGGAAATTGAGAAAAATTGCATTCGGAAAACAATAAAATATATTTTAATACAAACTTTATCGTTTCTCCGTGTACTTTTTCAATGATATTTCATTTCAACTTCTGGTTTTTCTTTCCCCTTTGGGAAAATAATATACTTCTTTATTTTTTTTTAACTCGTTACTGTTTCTTTGTGCGTAGAGTCGCAAGATTTACCACAAGCAAAAAGATATAGAATGTCATTATATACTTTACAGCAAAATTTTTTCGAAAATGATACGAAAGATATTAATACTCAGTGAGGAATAAAAATATAAAGTTGTTGGCGTTTTTCAATCAGGAAAAATAATTTTTAAAAATTTCGGTTAAGTTTATATTTATCGCAAAATAGTGGAAAACAAACAAACAAAAAAAAAAAAAAACATGCAAACATTTCTTAATAATTAAAATAGGTAAAATTATAAGTGACGTAGACATAATACTTAAAACTAAAAAAAAAGACAGCTGGTAACAAATGTTTTATTTTATGTGAGTCGTAAGGTTATTTTTTTATTTATTGTATCTAAAAAGTCGATGCTAATGCTTCTGTGAACAATGACATTCTTCCATTTACCAAATCATGGTACTCATTAATTCTAGCAAATGTTTTGCTCCATTAAAAAGAAAAAAAAGTTATTATATTTAAAATATTATTATTTAATACCCTTTCCAACAAATAACTGCAGCTTTTGTTCAAACGACGCACAAAAGGATTTTAAAAAATTACATTTAAAATGTCTCAACACCCAAAAAAATTTTGTACTGCTTCTTCACTCTAACAGTCACTTTGTAAATCCTAGGTGGCACTTCTATCTGTAATTTGTTCCATCACACGTTGAATAAGTTTAGTCAATAAATAGACAAAGTAATGTAATTACTCAAATCGGGCTTATTTGAATCTTAGTACAATCAAAACGCAATATGCTCATCATCACTTTTGTGGATCCTTTCCCTACACGTTTAAGACTAATATCACAAATAAATTACTTAGCTGTTAGTGATTAATCCAGTCCAAATCAGTCATAGAACAGGATCTGATTCGCTTTCTGTTCACGGATCCTCAATTCTTACTATCATTTAATCCTATGTCTTTGTTCTTATCAATGTAAATCAAAACCTAACTTAGGCTTTGTAATCTTCCAGTCACTCTCTCTACCACCATTAACTTACTTAAATACTGTCTCATCAATCTTACTCATACTAATTTACATAACTCACAGTTCCTTCATCGGAAGAGATTTTCATATCAATTTACATCATATGAATCCCCAACGGTTAGTTGAAGGGAAATACCTAAAAGAAATCCTTTATAATTTTACTTATTGTTAATAGCGGCGCAGATATAAAATTAATTTCTGATTAATCATAGTCTAAAGAGTTTCAGAATTTTCGTTTGTTTGTTTGCCTCTTCGTTCATTATTCCACAGTAAGGGGAAAAAAAAACAATGTCACATTAAAGTGATTTAGAGTATATTTGATATTTGAAACGCATTGGTTTTCTTTTAAATCCCTCAAAATCTAGTTCACTATGGTAAAAAAATTACAATTTTGTTGTCACGACTTTCAGGCAAACTCATATTAGGCTTTAGAGCCTCCTAATATTAATCCAATTAATAAATTTGAGGGGGAAATCGTTAGAAGTACGAACAGCTCAGTTCAGTCATCAAGAGAAATCAAAATTACTACAGATAGTTGAATAGTAGATTATCAGCGATAAAAATAATTTCACTAAGAGAAATGGAAGCGAAAAAAAAGAGAAAAATCGATCTCTGGAATCAACTCTTCAATTTTCATAATGATACCTTAGACCCAAATGATTTTTTCGCCATTATCTAGTTTACTTATGATGCATACCTGGTTAAGTATGTTACATTCGCGTAAACATTCATTTTAGCCGTAATCCTCGAATGGAATTCGCAGTTTTTGTCGATTTCCACGAAATTTTTTCTAAGTTGTCAATCCGGTGTCATAATATTGATTACACTTGAAATGATCTCAACATAGTAATTTTAGGAATTTAAGTTCCAAGTTGTTTCTCATACAAAAACTTCGCTTTATTAACCTTTTTGAAGCTGGTATATCATTACAAATTAATTAGTGCTTCTTCTTTCTAGTGAATCAATAATATCTCGATCATTACAACCTTAACATCCATCGCAGATTTAAATTTTTTTTATCTATAAAAGTAATAATACAAATGTAAAAATGCATGAAATTTTACTTTTTATTAGGAATTTTTAAATGTTTTGAACACAAATCATGATTTACAAAAATATATAACGAATATCACTTTTCCACTAAAGAAAAAAATGAATAGACCAATTTTTTTTTAAGTGGAAAAAATACTGAAAAGAATATTTTGATAACATAACAGGAAAAAAAATGAAGGTTTAAAAAATGTATCAGTTTCAAAGTATTCTTGTAAGTTAAGAAATTGCAATAAATTAGTACTTCAGATCTTAAAATAACTGAATTAAAAATTATTTCCTTAATATTCAAAAATAACAAACAAACTGTGGAGTAAAAAAAAAAATCATTTTTTAAATCACGCTTACAAATGACGTATACTTAAAAACAAATATGAAAACTGCAGTATTCATTTTAAAATGCTTTTGAAGGACGGCCCACCCTTCCTTACTTTAAAAATCTTTATTGTTTTTTTTATTTTATTTATGCCCACATACTTTTTGTGTTTATAGGCTAATCATAAATCATGAACTGAATTTAAAATTCTTCATAGCTTCTGAGAAAAAATGAAAATCTTAATTTTTGTTCAGCGTTGAACAAAATTGAGTCTTTTCTTGGAAACAAAATACTGTATTTTTGTAAGCTTTCGTTCCCTGCTCTTTTTCCAGATATAGAATGAATGTAGCAATATGTACAATGTAATTTCAGACCATCTTTTGCATATTTACCAGCTCATTTTACATGGTGTTTAGAAACTCTTGGGCAAAAATTTAAGGGGTGATAAAAAAAACCCATCTAAACAAGAAATTTTCACCATACAATGCCCAGGCGTAGATCAAGTGGTGAGCTGTAAGACGGTGTTGTAACAGGCGATGTACAGGAATCAAGAAAAAGCCCTGCCTCCTGAAATCCACGGTAGAAATGACGATGTGTAAAAAAACTCGCGCTTTATGTTTTCCATTACAGTTCCGCTTAGAGGTTCACCATTTTCTCTCCACCTATACATTATATGGAGAAAATTGCGAGTTTAGATTTTTTTTTATCACCCTTTAAATTTTTGCCCAAGAGTTTCGAAACACCCTGTATATACAATGTTTACGAAGGTGGCCCAAAAAGCCCTCGTGTTGGGAATGAGATATTGGAATGGGGTACTAGGAATAGAATAACTCCCTGTGGGATTGCCCACCGAATAATTTCCCCTTTTCTAAGAAATCCGTGAGTATGCAGCCTCTTGCATCCCCAAAGACTGTCGCCTTAACATTTCCAGTTTATAAGTGGTCGCGGTAGCCTAGCAGTCATGGTCGCGGACTTGCGGCAGGCGTTGTTTCCGTCAAGCCGAGGGTTCGAGCCCCGCTACCACTTAAGATCCGCCATATAGCCGGGACTGATGTGCGTTAAATCAATCGAGGTCCCCAGTCTAGTGGGAAGTTTGGAGAGGAAGGTGCCACTTCAGGTGTCATCCTCGTCACTTGATCGAGGTTCAAAATTACAAGGTCCGTCGCACATAGCTCTCGCATTGCTTCTCAGTGCGACGTTAATAAACAATCACATCACATTTCCAATTTACGAAACTATCTTTGTTTACTGTGAAGCAGATTCATAGGAAACCACCCATCGTTTCGAATGTTGCTTGGTTTCCAGTGTTTTGTAATGAATACGAGTCTCATCACTGGGGACAATTAGGCTCAAAATAACGATGACAATTCGATGTGGCAGCAATCAAAACTAACCTTTGAATCAGTGTAACATTTCCTTTGGAGTGGTTTAACAGATGACAGCACGCAATGGTAGCATCGACTTATCTTACCAACGACCTAAGTCAACAAAAACAAATAATTTTTTTAGCCTCTCTTAATAGTGACAGCTTGTGAAAGTAGTTTTAGCCAGTTGTACGTATTTAATATTTAAAACATATTTTTAAGACTTTTGCTTTGTTTAGAGATCACTGAATTCCTACGACATACTTTAAAGTTTGTATCTTGTTCCGCACAGAATGTAGTTTCAGAACATATTTAGTATATATTTCGCATTTCCTGCTCTACTTAATGAAAAAACAGAGACTTCCAAAGAAGTTGCCATAAAAATTTGCAATATTCATTCAATATTTTATAAGATAAAGTATCAATTTGTAAATAAAAGTAAACAAGAGTTAAAATGAGATAAGTCACCAATAATTTGAACAATATGTAAATACCTAGATAATGCTTTTGTCTAGAATCTAAAAATCAGAATCGATCCTTTGAGACTAAAGACCAGTGTTTCCCAACCACTGGTCAAGTGAGAGCCTGTCTGCGAAAAATTTAAGAATTGTAAAATTAAATCTCTAACTACTTTCCACAAATGTAAAGCTAAATACAAAAACAGCGTATATACATCAAAAGAGATCATATTAAAAATACATCTTAATTTCAAATAATTAATATTTAACTTGCTCTCTTTTTTACTCAACCATGTCAGTAATAAAAACGAAACAAAGAAATCAATGGGATGCTAATACAGCTCTTCGTCTCGCAGAAACAAATCTGTAGCCACTTATATCAAATTTATTAAAAATAAGCAGTGGCAAATGTCGCATTAACTAAAAATTTATATATGTATAACATTGGTTTTAATAAATAAAATATTTGTTTAAATATTATTTTTATTCTTGTTTGATACCTGTCTTCCCCTCCCCTGCACGCAGAAGTAAAAGGTTGGGAAGCTTTTCTTTAGACTGCATGCCGAGAGACGAACATTCAAGTATATGTAAAGAACAGGCAGTATCACAATTTTCATTAATTTAAGTTTGATATTTACAAACAGTTATATTTTCAAATACTTGTTTTTAAATATTTACAAACAACAATTGCCCTTAGAACTCATTTCAATAATACCATAATTAACAAGATTGTTCAAAAAAAATTATAAAGGAGTAACTTAATATAGTCAGATGCTTAAAAAATCATATAGAATCTAACAGATATCTCTTCTATAGCTGAACTTAAAGCCCATGTTCTTTACCGCTCGGAAATATTTCAATTATTCATTGGTAATTTACTACTAGATTTCGTTCTTTTTTTTAAAAAAAAAAAAAAAAAATATTTACGCGCATAAGATTAAAGTGACAAAATAATTTCAACTTATATAAAGATTTCTGTTATACTAGCAAAGATGAAAGTTCATAACATTAAAAACTCGATTGATATAAAATGAAGATAAACCTCATATAAACATATTTAAATAAGCCATTAAGTGACTATCTCAATATTAGTTTAAGCAACAATCCTTCACTATATTTATTTCTATTAAACATCGTTAATATTTGGAGGATATTGACCAATAATTTTTATGACATATATGTGCAGTTTTATCACTTGCATAGTATTTTGTAATTTACAGAAAAAATTCAACACATTTTTTCAAAAAAAGAAAAACCTTCGCTAATACTCCTAACTGTAGTAAAATAGTAATTTTTTTTCGTTTTTTTAACATAAATTACTTGCATATAAGTTAGTTTCTTTCTTTACTGAACATTCTTCGAGCAATCAAAAAATAAATAAGACCACAAAATACATCTCATGTGTAAATCACACATTTCTCTGCTGCACGGCCAACTTTTTAAGACAAGAGCTACTGAAATGCTATCCCCAATCTTTAACCCTGGCATATTCTTTCTGGTTTGGGGGAGAGATTAATAACTCCCATCTGCCGATATGAATCTGAACAATGAAACAATTCTTCCATTTCCGTTAAATATGTATAAAGTGCACCAGAAGTGATTTCCCCTTCTTCCCCAAGCCGTCGGTAGAGACGGTTTATACTTTGGAACTTGAAAAGGTCGTTGGCTGGAAAACCGGTCCATCCTGCCGTTAATCAGTGCCTCGAGGACACAAGAGAGCTAACTTTTCAACGACGCTTTTCTCCAGTCCAAGCTCCTTTTCTTTGCATTGAGACTGCTCTTCAGGGGTGGACCAGCGATATCCGCCGCAGGTGGACAAATCAGACAATAAGCATTTCTTGCGCGGTTGGGATTCTGTCTAGACTTGAAAGTTGAATGTAGAGATGAGGACAAGCGAGGTACTTATTCATACCTGTTTACGAAGAGACCCCCCCCCTCTTCCTATCAACACTAAAATGGAAGATCTTAAATAAGGTGCACGAAGGGAAAAAAATGAAGGGGGAGGATGAGTTCATTCCTAGTGCTCCGGACAAATGTAAAAAGGAAATTAAAGATAACTAGGGGCACAGAGCATTTATACGTGTATGATACGAGAACGGCATTCCAAAGCTTAAGGTCAGGTCTTCTATTGTTCTCGGCAGTGATTACAATAAAACTGTAACTTGGGCATTATGTAATTCTTTTTCATGCTAATATTCCCTGTTATACGAACAAGAACGAACGAAATAAATACGGAGGTGAAAAAATACAAGTAATTATCACTCAATGCATAAAAAAAAATGTGCTGAAATTTAATTTATATATATATATATATATATATATATATATATATATATATATATATGAATAGTTATCCTGAATATATTTTATTATTAATTTTTAAGTAAGTTTCTTTTCAAAAAATGTCAAGGATCCATTCAAGTGGGAAAATAAAAAAAAAATTTTCTAATTACTTGACGGATTAAGAGATTGTTTTTACGGAAGATCAATGTTATATGTTTTTGCTATTTCGTGTACTACATAAGTCCTTGAGCTGTCTGTGGTTGTGCGGCTTTTATATTCATCTAACCACAAAATACATTCAAGTATGTTTGACTTAGGGATTTAGATAAACACAGATATACACAGGTAAAAACACACAAAAACTAAATAGATATTAAAAGTTTCCGGATACTGAATCATCCTTTTCAAGGAATCCATTCCAGCGGCTGTAGAATTTCGTTCATGCCGCAACTTCAGTATTATGTTAAAAGAAATACTTCTTTGGCTTTATTCCATTTTTTTCAGTTGTCTCCTTACAATGAGCAGTATTTGTCATCACCTAATTATTTATTTCAAACATAAAGTATTAATTCAGGATACTTTTTAAAGTATTTTTTGAATTATGATTAATTTAAATTTTAAAAAATTTGTAATTTTAAAATATTTTTTCTTTTTTTCGAGGCAAAAAAATTATGTCTTAATATTAAAGAAAACACTACACAAATTTAAACACATAAGTCGTTTTTTGGGACTGCAGCAAAAAATAAATCAATTTTACATGTTTTAATGACAAAATATAGTTTAACAATGCTAATTTCTTGATTAATTTAATTCTTTAATGAAAATTTCTCCGAATATTTTTGTTTTTTTGCACAATTTAAAATGGTACCATATCTAGAAAAGTGGTTCTCAAGTGGTGGTGGGAGGTACGCATACTCCTTGGGTTACGCGAAAAGAAAGTGGTTAGGGCTGCCACTCAGCTAAAAAAAGAACGAAAGAATTTAAAAACAATTTAAAAAGTTAGCAGGCAAAGGATTTTGATTTTATTCTGATCGTCAACTGTAATTTTGTGACCTCCTTATCAATAATAACCAATTTGAGCCTAATTTTTCAAAATTTATTAATTCAATTCAGTCCCAAATGTCCCATTAATTTTTCTTTTTTCCAATAATTGTGTTAGTTTATTTGCTTTCTTAAAAAAAATTACAATTAAAAATAGATCATATAACTTAATTTCAACATACCCTTTTTTTGGAGAAGTTTTCTGAATCTGTATTGGGTGAAATAGATTGTGGAAGGAGAGGAGGGGGGAGGAGGTATTCTGGAGGATTCTTGGTCGAAGACCTAAGGGAGGAAGCCAAGCCAGATAGGGGTATGTGGACTGAAAAGGTTTGGGAACTATTGATTCAGAAAAAGAATTTGATAATAATTTATAAAGCAGGACTATTTAAAGTTCAACTTGGACACCTAGGCAATTTTTGATGGATTAAACTAAAAAGAAAGAAGTGCACAGATTAAAATGTTCACAAATTTTATTATTTTCGTTTTGTGTCTCGTTTGATGATTAAATAAAAAATCCTAAATGCTGATGAAAAATATTTACATTTTCTTTATCCAGCGTCTTATCGTATTTACATAACTCTGACTAAAGCTTCATTATCTTTGCAAATTTCTTTTAAATTATTGCGGTGGGCCGCGGTAACCTAGTGGTCACGGTAGCGCACTCAAGGCCGGTGTTTTTTGTCCAGTCGTAGGTTCGGGCCCTGATACCACAAAAGACCCGCCGTATATACGGGGCTGATGCATGTCAGATTTGTCGAGATTCAAAGTCCTCCCGTTGGCGTCCCTCGTCACTAGACCGAACATTCGGAATTTCGAAGCCCCTGTGTTGCTTCTAGTGAGACTTTAATACAATTAATCAATCAATTAAATTATTGAGGATAACTTCAAACATGCAAACATAATTACATTAATTCCAGATTCATTGAATTGAAGTTCACATCAAAGACAATGTAAAATAAATCTTCCATAGGATAAATAAACCAATTTAAATAATATACAAGACATGTAATTGAAAATTTCGAGAAAGTTAATATGTGTCAAGTTTTATATGTATAAAAAGTTAATAGTCAAATTCGAATAATTTTCTCAAGAGTATTATTCTTCTGTAGCTAATGGCTTGGAAAAGCTGGAAAACTCGTGTCTAACTAAGACGCCACTTCTAAGACACTGAAAGCTACAATAGAATTAATCTTTTTAGAAAGTAATTGCTAAGTCGATTGGCTTATCAGTTGACTTCAATTTATCGTCGCAAATCGCATTAGTGCCCATTGTTTGTAGTACATTCTTGATTTCCTGTTCAAAAGCATTCCCATTGTCTTAAAAAATACTCTCGCACTTAAATTAAATCATGGATTCTCATCTATGGATATTGTAACACACAATTGACACGAAGATTTAAAAGATAAACAGGAAGGTTATGAATGTTCAGCAGATAACTTTGATCAATTACATCTGTTCACAAAATCATTTTGCAAAAGTATTAGAAAAGTTTTTTTTTAATGTTAAATTGTAATGGGAAAACTGTTGAAGCAAGGAGCTATTTTGTATTTAAAATTAATACACAAAATATAAACTTTTAAAAGTCATTTTTAATGCAAGTTGTAGAAAAATATTTTACTTAATGTATATATACGAAAAATCAGAAAGTTTCTACTCTTTAGGTAAAGTCTCAAGCAAAAAGAATAATTTAAACACATATCTATATATTTATACAAAACACTCATGCATTTATATATATATATATATATATATATATATATATATATATATATATAT
>BMAW01002945.1:1132781-1171581 GCA_019974015.1 Nephila pilipes
TATATATATATATATATATATATATATATATATATATATATATATATGTGTGTGTGTGTGTGTGTGTGTGCGTGTGTATTAAAGAACAATTGAATCTGATTATTATTGCTGCGAATTTTCAGGCCTACTACCCCTATTATTTTTAAAAATTCTTACAAATATCAAGAAGATAATTCTTCCAAATATTTATATATACATATATATATATATATATATATAAATAAAATATTCGTTGCTATTTGTTGGGAAAATGGTACACCCATTCACGACTTGTGACAGTTTGTTGACGAATATTGCGGTTCGTTTTCACAATATGTATTATTAGAAATTTTAAAAAGGATTCTATGATATTTTTAGTTAAATTTTTATTACGTGCTGTTGTGTTAGCTGGGCCGCAAAGATATTTGCAGTGGATCGCGAGTTTGACTTGCTTGCTCTTAAGTAAAATTCAGAGCATAAAACGGCACATTCAAAACAAAAATAAATCAGATATTAATCCTAATCCATAAATGTAAACTTCCGTTTATAATTAACAAGTTATTTCATTCACTTTTAAAAAATGTATAATTATTTTTTAAATTAATTATATTCATTCCGTATAACTTAATCGTTGAAACCTAACAAACAATATAGACAAATGTTGATTTCTGGTAAACCAATGCGTCGCAGAAGTTCTAGCTAATCAAAAAATATCACTTTAAAACTACCTTAAGAAAAATTAATTTTATTCTTGTGGTACAAGATTCCTCTAATAATATAGTTAAAAATTAGTGATTTCTGAAAAGATATTCACATCAAGTGGTAGTTTATATGATGAAATATGTGGCTAAAACAGAATAAGAGGGTTAATTAGTTCTTGTTGTCAATTACTTATAGGTACCCTATGCAAAATATTATTCCTCATGAAACCAATTAAAAACAAAAAGTCATTAATAATTTCTTAATGTAAATTATTTTATACTTATATAATTTTATTTTTAAAAGATCAATTTAAATTTAGTAATGCCATTTCCAAGAAAACAAGATAGAAGGACTTTTTGAGGTATATTTTACAGTACTCTAAAAAAAAAATAGTAAACTTTGCTAACTGTTTTTATAATTACAATATATATATATATATATATATATATATATATATATATATATATATATATGTGTGTGTGTGTGTGTGTGTGTGTGTGTGTAAATGTATAAGTTTTTGTGAAATAATTTCACAAATTATTTTTTAATTCTAGAAAACTAGGAATAAAATGGAAAAAAAGGTATAAATTACTGATCTTACTGATCAACTGGCAGCAGAAAAAAAAAAATTTCATAAAATTATTTACACATTTGAATAAAATACGAAATATTTACACTAACCCCGCACACTTAACTGAAGCCACATACCAATCAACTAATCTATATTAACCAATTGTGCTATTATTGCTCAAACTATCTCGATCAATTCTAAGTTTATTTTACTGTGTAATAAAAACATCCGTTATAAAAATAAAAAAAATTACAGTTAAACAAATACAAATTTATACGGTTAAAAAAACTGCATGTGCTGCACATCAACCCTGAACGGACTAATTTCAAAATTCAATGGAAGCAAATTTGCGGCAAGACTTATTTGAACGAAGAGGATGTCAAGAATTATAAGACACTGGTTTCAATACTCGAGGACAATCACACAATCCCCAAATGGGCCCCAAATGCCAAGCCTCCTCGGATGGAGTATTCCAAGTCTCGTCGTCATTGGACTGTAGAAGCATGGGGGTGATGAATCACGTTTCATCGTCTGAACAAGTCTTAATCCAGCGGATGTTAATAAAATGCTACCTGGGTATATACAGTTTCGCCATATTCACTGTCTAGTTCGAGGACAAATTTTTTATTTGGGTTCTTACTAGACATGGACCATTAAAAATTTACTTAGAAATTATTATTTTCGGTATTTATGAGCTTCCTAAACCCAAGAGTCTTGGGATCATCAGGTCAAGAAAACCTCCATATGTGGTTGGCCTGCGAATGTATGAACTGATTGTAAGATGTACTTGTAAGACAGATTTTACTGCATGATTTATTTATTTATTTATTTTTTTTTTTGTCTTTAGACTTATGTCTTTTACTCCTAGCGATCAGATGCATTTTTGTTTAGTAGTATTATACCGTTCTAGGTAAGCTTGTACTTCCTAAGCTTGTATATGGTAAAATCTTTTTCTGATATTAGCATACTAATGTTTCTATTCAGGATGCAAGGCCAGTTAACTGAGGATTTGATGAGATGCTATAGAAGAAACTGGCAAGTCAGAACAAAACTCAAATTTTAACCTTGTCGAACATGTTTCCAAAACACTGAAACACCTATTGCTGACCAGGCAAAAACGCCCATCATCAGTAGTCGAAAGCATTAATATTCCAAGCAGAATATAATGGAACAATATTTTTATAACGAGATTTTTATGGGAAAAAAAAGAAATATTTTAAAAGTGAATGGCATTATAGATGCAAAACATGGTTTAATTTTCTCCTGAATACCTTTTTCATTCAAAATATGATTATGAATATTCAGCCAAATAAATAATTTTGGTATTTCTTAATGTTAATTAGCTGACTGGGATATAAGAAAGCACATGAATAATAATTTTTTTTACAAATATTAAATATCCCAATAACAAAACTTAAAAGTTTAAAAATATGATTACTATGTATGTGTAGAGGTTATACTAAGAATCGCTTAAAACATTTTGCATTATTTAGAAACTTTACAATACAAATGCAATTTGATTTACATGAAAATGTTTCTTTTGAAATTTTACGGGATGGGGGAAGAAAATTACCTTATAAATTCTGTCTATAAATTTAATTAAATTTTGATTTTAAATTTGGCTCTAACTACTCCGAGTTTATTTTTACTATTCTTTTTATCAATTACAACCACAAATTTCCTATAATTTTAAAACAAATGTCTTTATTAAATCTTTAGTCATAAAAATAGCTTTAATCGGTATATATCTGTTTCAGTTATAAAATTCTATAAAAAAATCATTTTGAAAAGAAAAAATTGAAATATTGCAATATTTGAGATACAATTAACATCCAAGGATGCGTAGCGGCCGCGGTAGCCTAATGGTCACGGTCTCGGACTCGCGGCCGGTGTTGTTTTCGTCGAATCGTGGATTCGAGTCCTGATGCCGTTAAAAACTTCACGTGTAGTGGGGCTGATGCACGTTAAATCAGTCGAGGTGCTAAGTCCTCCCTTTTTTGAGGTATGAAAGCTTGGAATGAGAGGTAACAGCTCAGGTGTCATCCTCATTACTTGACCGAAGTTCAGAATTTCGAAATCCGTTGACAGTAGTGTTGATTCTCAGTGTGATGTTAATAAACAATCACATCACAATCCAAAGATGTTTTATTATTATTATTATTATTATTTCGGAAAATTAAAGTAGTGAAATTTGTTATGAATCAAACAAAATGAAAGTTTCAAAGAAAATCTTATTAAAAAATTTATTCTAGATTACTGAGGTTTCTTAAATTATTTCGTTTATCATTTAGTAAAAAAAATCATGAACAAACTAATGCTATTATTAATATTATGCTATAAATTAAACAAAACGAAAGCTTCACAAAGTAATCTAACACAATAATTTGTTTTTGATTATGGAGGTCTTAAATTATCTCGTTCTTTTTTTTTTTTTTTAAGCAATTTGTGGACAAACTGGTGTTCTTTTAAACACAATATAATATTTTCAAATGCATAATAAAAACAGGCCATACCCTACTTTCTGTTTATAAAATACATTACTTATACGACTGCTGGCTTGCTAACCTCAGAGGTTACTTTCAATCATCGTTCAATGGCGTTATAAGATTCGCTTTTTGGGAAATTG
Organism: Nephila pilipes; assembly: GCA_019974015.1. Taxonomy (NCBI): domain Eukaryota; kingdom Metazoa; phylum Arthropoda; class Arachnida; order Araneae; family Nephilidae; genus Nephila; species Nephila pilipes. Next base: position 1,136,660 of record BMAW01002945.1, read on the forward strand.
CGCATTACACAGGTCATCTGTTTTTTTTTTTTTTTTTTAACTTTTTTTTAAAATTATCATATGTCAGAGAACAAGATTAAGTAACATTCTGTAGAAATCTCAGTGAAGAGATTTTTTGAATTCGGGAAGAAGGAAATAAGTCATTAAAAAGGCGGGGAAGATTAGACTATTGACATTTTTCTTCTGGAGAAAAATAGTGATTTTAAAAAGTGTTTCGTGATTTTTTTTTATAATTGTAACATATGTGACTAAATTATGGAATTAGTATCTCAAATTTTTAATAGGTCTTAGACATTCGTGACATTTTCAGAATCGGAAAACCTAAGAATTGAAAAACGCTGAAATACACTAACGTGCTTTAAAAACGGAATGTATTGGTACCAATATTCTTTTTATCAGTAAAATTTAGACTTGATATTATAATTATAAGTAATTTTGTCGATCAGAATCAAAATTCTGGTATGAAAATTATTATTTTTCTGTAAACTACTAGACGCACCGATTTCTTAAAAAATACGTGAACGTAACACTACTACTAATTATTTTTCTTAAATGTGTGCACGCGTGTGTATTTTGGCAATGCTTTAGTAACGCATAATACTCATTCAGTGTTTGTTCTATGCATGCTTTATGGGAATGATCACTCATCCTGCACCCACACATACACAGTTTAGATACACAACTAACACTTAATGGGTTCTTTCGTTTATTTACGTATTATTTAGTTAAGACAAAATATTATAGCGATTTACATATTTTAAGATTTAAGAAGCAGCAAAAGAAATCTGTAAGTCTTTTCCCCTTTAAGTTCCTTTCAGTCGGACAAAATAATCTCACATTTCACAAGACAATGTATTTCCATTTTTTATCAGCACTTTCATTGCTTGCTTTTTATTTTGGACTCTGAATGAAAATATGTATGCCACAAGTAAAAGCATAATTACTGAGATTTAAGGGAATTGGTTTATACCGATTATTCCATTAATTTAAAATATTAAGCTGAAGTACATTAACAGACCGCAAAAAAAGTTTATATTTATAAGAAATTTTGTTTCATCAACGACGAGTTTAAAAACGCCTATATTATAAGGAATGAATCAAAAGAGTAAAAATTTTATAAAACCTAATGTGTGAAATTTAATTGTTAAATTAAATGCATAACTAATATTACTAATAATCTTTTGTGGATCCGAATACGTGTACAAGCGTCTGGAGCAACAATTTTGGAATGCAAAGCTAAGAAAGTAATTCAAGGAATAATTTGCAGTTAATAATTTTTTTTTACTGTTTTTTACTGTCTCTATCAGTTTTATTCTCAATTGAACAAAAATGATAGTTTTTTTTCCCAGAATTTTACTCTTCATTCAATTTAGAACGAGTTTTGACACTCAACACAATTTATCATTTTCCATTGAATTGATTCTCAATTAAAATTTATGACCATTTAAAGAAATTGATTGTCATTTGTAAAATATTTATCAGCCATTAGAGACCTTGTTAACTGAGAACAAAATACTTGCTTGTTGCCCTACTTTAGAAAATGTGCTTTGGGCGATTTACGAGTAAGTATAAGTATAAACGCATGGCTTGAAAATACATTCATAAATCAGGTACCAATCTATCAAAAGCATAAATGTCATAAAATAACCTTACAGTTACTGGAAAGCAATTAAATTTGATAATATTAACAAATAACTTTTTTTTTTTATCTTTTTAATCAACAACTTTGAAGTTTCACAATGCAGAAAGAAATGATCCAACGTAAATGGGAATAAAGTGAATTTAAGAATAAATAAAAGCAAACATTGAATAAAAAACAACAATAATATTTTTGTATGCCTTTGCTTAAAACTTTTAACTGAATTAATAAAAAGTAGAGAGCTTTGTACAATTTTAAGACTCTATTTTTTACTTTTATTTATGTCATAAATAAGGGAAACATAAAGTCAAAATAGCATTTTAAAAGATAAAGAATACATCTAGAACAGCAAGAAGTGAAAAAAAACACAAAAGCAAAAGTTCTAGGGAAGAAATACAAAAATTTTTAGCTTTCATTTAAGACTAAGATAAAAAAAAAATTTTTTTTAATAAAACCATTATATAATACTGAAAACCTTATTTTGTCATTTTAAAGTCAGAAAAGCAAATGTTCATGCAAAATTATAGAACGCATTCATACAAAATCATAAGTATTACCATAAAAAAATAGTCGAATGCAACAATCCACAGATAATCGCTCAGTTCATATCTTACATACCTATTATACTAAACGAATCGATAGAAATCATGTTTCGTAAACAGTACCATCCAGCAACAAAACTTTTCTTTGGCAAAGAAACAGGTCTAACAACAAATAAGGACAATGGGAAACAGATCTAAATTGTAGTTTCCAATGAATGATTGATGATTGAAAGAAAAAGAAAGGAGATTGACTTGGATCAATTAACCTAAAAGCTCATTCACAAAAAAGTGAAAGACTACATTTTGACCTATCTAAACAAACAAACCACGAATTCTCAATCTTTCAGAAAAAGATTTGATATGAATAAATAATTTGAATTTCAATCTGTCTCTATAATTAAGGTAGCTAAATTTAATGTAAATAATACATAGAGCAATCAATCTTTTTTCAAAAAAATATAAGAAAACGTGTTTTCTTGAAAAGTTTCATGTTTCTTATAACATTCCAATTATTTTTACAAGAATGATTTATGCAGGAGATGCCTTTGCAGCTTATAACATGGTATCGATTAAACTAGATTTTTTAAAAATATATCTTCCTTTTTTTTTTCAAATGATTATCATAGCTTAAGAAAAATATATTTATTTGCTCTTTCCTGAAAAGAACATAGATTAAGATCAAATAAATATCAACTTTGCAATTTTTTTATATGACAGGTTTTCCTAATCAGTAAAATTTGTAAAAGAAATTAACATTTATACATCTTTCTCTTTTCATATTAATTTTTCTGTCTTTATTAAAGCTAACCTTATATAGTACCATTGCATTCTTCAGAAAAAATAAAGTTCAACGAATTTTTATCAACATAACAATGCGAGGGGGAAAAACATGAGATATTCGGTTAAGAACATAAAAATTTCCTTCAATACATCAAATGTTTTTTTTCCCATAAGAATCACTTACTTTAAAATAATATAAATACTTTCAAATTATGACTCCAAAAATGAATTTAATTTTCATTTACATTTGACAAAGGAATAATCTTACAGAATTAGAAAAGCATAATTTAAAATTGAATGAAAATAATTAATCACACTAAGATATCAGTTAGATAAACACGCATCATATGTTATAAAGGCTAAAAATTTTAAACATTGTTTACCTTGTACAGTAAATGTTAAAAAACTTTTTGAGAACAACAAAATAGATCCCTTTCCGAATATAATTTTTATTTTAAACTTATTAATATCGCTTCAGATATGTAAAGGGTCAGGACTACAAACGAAGAGTGGCTATTAAATAACGAGACTGACGCTGTCACAGAAGAAGTACGCATGCGCTAAACGACAGCGACGGACAGCTGTTTAACGTGAAGCCTTCTCTTTTGAATGCAGTGCTCTCGCTTCTGTAAACAAATCCGTATAGTCCAGCCTTCGTTCGCATCAGTTTTTTTGTTTTTGTTTCGCCGGAAAAATAATCAGAAAGCAATTGAGAAATTTCACTTGAAATTTGGATAAAACGCTACGGAATCTTATAATTTATTGAAATAAAAGTATTGCAATGAATATTTATCACGTGCACGTGTTTTTGAATGATTTAAGTGTTTTCGAGAAGACGTTGAAGATGATTCATACCCGGGTCACCCTTCTGAATCAAAAACGGATTACAATATCAAAAAATAATCGGTAATCTGGTTCGATCCGACCGTCGGTTAAGTATTTGTGCGATTGCTGAGACAGTAGGAATTGGAAAGAATCCATATGGCAATTTTTTCCCCACCAAGACAGTGTGCCGGTTCATACTATACCGTCTGCCAAGAGGTTCCTAGGCGAAATACAGTACGGCATCCAGGTGAAAGACCATCCGCCTTATTCGCCGGATCTCCAGCCTTATGATTTTCATCTGTTTCTTAAGATGAAATCTGCATTAAAAGGAACAAGATTTAACTCCTTTGAGGATGGAAAGAGAAAGCGGCACGCGTCCTGAAGGAGCAGACAGAAGACTTCCAGTATTGTTTCGAACAATGGGATATTCACTTGGAGCGTTGTAGGGATAGAGGAGGGATGTATATAGAAGGTTATAATAAGTAAATATGTATGACAGCAAAATAAAATGTTTTACAACGTCAGTCTTGCGTTTATAACCACACCTCGTATATATTGGTAATCGTTAAGAATTAATCCATTAAAAATAACTCCAAAATTTCGTCCATGACAACTCAGGAAAAAGACAGCGTATGAAATATATTTTTAGATCCTTGCTCTACCAGAAAAATGGACTCCCAAGAGGATTTCTCGACCATGATAGAATTTAAATGCCCCAGCGATCTCTTAAATAGTATCCTTCTCTAAATGCTACTGGAACAAACAATGGAAATTCCTAAGCAACAATTAAATAAAAAAAAATTAAAAAATGAAATGACATATTTTTTAAAGAATGCAGTTATGGTATTATAACATACAGCATTCTCCGAATAAAATATATTATTATATACGTTACACTAAAGCAAATCTATGATTTTTGGTGACGGTTAGGAAAAAATTTGGAATGGTTAACATATAGAAGAGAAGAAATGCTTTTCTGGTATATTTTTAGAGGGATTAACCCATTTTTCTTCTATAAGGTGAAACCGACAAAACAAACACCTACGCATCTGATTTGACATCAGCAGAATATGTTATGATCAGTATTCATTAATCTACAATCTCTGAGAATAACGATTATTTCGAAACACCAAGGCTAGGTGCTAGTTAACCTTATCCACCGACTTATCTCAAGCTTCAGTTCGTCGACGCCTTAACCCACTCGACCATGACTGTGCCTACTTCCAACCTAAGAAACTTACGCAACTTAATAAAAAGTTCCTCTAACCTTCCCCATGGTATGTTTAATTTATTTTAATTTCACATAAAAGCAACTAACAATTAAAACGGCTGTTCGAAGACATGCAAATTAATTGCTTGTCAGTAAAAAAAAAAAAAAAAAAATCCAGCTCTTCCTCAATAACGCAACTTATATTAAGAAGGTTTGACTTTTGACCTGTTTAAAACGAATGTTTTAAAATATGTGCTGCTGTCAAATATTCTAAACCGCTATTTTTTTTTTACAAAAGAACTTTTTTTTTTCATTCTTCTTGAATATACTTGTTAAATTAGTTTTTCTCCTCTGATAGAATAATGCTATTGCCATCACTGACCCAAGTAGTCATCTTGAGCACCTACGACACAGTTAAGATGAAAGTATAAATGAAGATTTTAATTTACGTCTCTATCTTAATATTTATAACAGCATTATTTAAAGGAAAGAGGTTTTTTAATCAGAAATCAAAACTTATATAGGGAAAGATTTACTACATTTAACATCCTTAAAACCGAGCAATATGTACTGAATACACGTATGGTATGTACATTAACTATCATGAATATGATTAAAATATACGTCTTAAATGGGTTAAGTAATTGGCTCAAATTGAAAGTATCAATTAATATAGAATATTAAAATAGAAACGTTTTTGTATATTTTTGAAAGATATGAAACATATTTTTTTTCAGGCTACGAAAACTATTTCTTCGTCGAATCATTCTTTGTGAGAGAGTTCTTGAAAAATTTCACAATCACTACTTTACTTCAAGTTCTCAATTGTTACTCATATATGGCTAAGTAAGAAACATAATGACAATTAAAAATGCAAGTTCTTTGTTAATACCCGTAACTAGTTATTACTAACTGTTTTAAAAAACGCAGTGAGGGACTCTAACGAAACTTGGATCCTCTGTCAAACGATTTCTGGGTATAACAATGCGGATGCTATTAGAATGAATTAATTTCCCGTATTCATTAGAGATTCCTTTCTTACAATGATACTCTTTTATACTTTGCAGCTGGGGTGTCCAGCCCATTTGCTCCCCTTGACCGCATTGGAAGAAGACGAGTTATCTGAGATCACACAAAATAAATCTAAAAACTTAACAAAAACTCATGAGCAAAAGAAAAAAAAAACTGAAAATATTATAATTAACATATTTAAATGACTTAAGAATAATTTATGATTTTTGTGTTATTCAAATTTTTTGTGTCTTGATAGATCAACGTTGTCACTCTAATTTTAGTATATCTATATCAACTGTAAATGCAGTTGCAAAAATAAAAATTTAAAAAAAAAAAATGTTTATGCTTTCGAAAATCCTGAAATCTGTTTTCAAATTCTTGAATGATGTCGTAAGGTACAGATGCTTATTTTTTCCAAATCTAAGATAATGTTCGTCCAACCTGTTAAAATTGAAAAAAAGAAAAAAAAAAAAATGTTTTACATTTATTTCGGTTTGCCATAATTTCAATTTCATTTCGAATACGTTTATGGTTGAAAAGCTGTACTAATAAGTTGATTTTTACCTACAAGACCCGTATTTAAATAATTTAAATGAGCAATTAGATTTACTAAAAATAGATAAACCTGCAAGCTAGTTGACATTATCAAGTTCTAGTACACATTTTGCTTTTGATACTATAAATGATTTGATTTCATTAAGTACATCATAAAATATTTGTATAACAATTTGGAATCAGCAGAATCACCTCACTTTTTCAAGGTATATGATACCGACATACTCATCATCCAAGTGTTTGAAAAATTCTTGAAGTTGACAATGATTCAATTGCAAGGTCCTTATATGTAAAATTCAGCCTTGACGACGAATTGCATAACATGGTACATTTTTAAGGTTTTTCCGCATAAATTTTCTTAGTGTTAATGGTATTGCATCAAATGAGAACTTTCAGTAGTAATGGCATCGTCTTCTATTAATTTTATAAGCCTTTCATTTTAATCATTTGCATCTGGGACACTATATGTATCTACACAAGACATGTTGGCAAGACACAAAGCAAATCACGTTAATGTTTTTTTTTTTTTTTTTTCATTGCTTCATTTAAATTTCTTGATGTTGCGTCTTTAAATGACACTAAAGAAGTCATTTCTCCTGTTACATTATAACCGTCACTAATACCTCTAATACAAACGGCAAATCGAGCCATGTTAATAGCTTCGGTACTCGCATCCGATGTCAGAGAATAAAATTTAAAACTACTAGCTTTACTTTTCAAATCCTTTTCAACGGATTTTCCGAGTTCGTCAATTCTCCTGGCAATATTTTGATGAAACAAATTGATTTTAGAAATGTCGTCTTTCTTATCAGAGATTGATAGATTGATTATTATATTAACATCGCACTTAGAAGCAACACGAAGGCTTCTAGCAAAGGAACTCGAAATCTTTTTACCTCGGTCAAGGGACGAACACTATATCTGAGCTAGCACCTCCATCTTCAAACTTCTACGCAGCGCCTACGGGAGAACTTGGAACCTTGACAGATTTAATGTGCATCAATAATTACATGGCAGGTCTATAGTGGCATCAGGACTCGATTGAAACAACGCCGGCCGCGAGTTCGGTGCCAAGGGAAAATTATATCTATCAAGCTTTCCATGCATTACTTAATAAATTCACCCACTGAATTTGATTTTAATTTTTTGGTGATTAAACTTGCGACAATATAACTAGCCTCTTGATAAAAGATTCTGTCTAAATTGTAACGTTGCTAAAAAAAAAAACTTTTTTTGTGGTATGAGACCTGGTTTTATATAGTACCTCTATTTTATCTTTACAATAGTTTTCTTGATACACATTGAGTTTGGAGGTATGTTTTTACATTTAATGCCTTTTCAAATTATATTCTTTAAAGACATGTAAAAACATGACAAATTGAATAATATGCCTCACTGTTCCTCTCAATAAAAAAAATTAGTTTTTTATCGATTTTTCATTGAATAATCTTCATTCATCGATTTAAAAATTTCATAGTGTTTATATTAAAAGTAAAGATAAGGATAATAACAGCAATAAACGATATTATTTATTTTCATTAAAAAAAGCAGCAAGAATATGAAAAACAAAAATCAATAATGAGTTTAAAACATATTTGCTCTTGCTCGTACCTACCTTAAATAGAATATAAGAACTAATGAGTCAATAACTATTTTGTGCCTTCACTCAGTTTATAGAAACACTCGCAATATCAATTTTAATGTCTTGCCATATAACTTTTCCCAAACTATGCAAAAATAATGAAATAGGAGACGTATCGAACAATGCACAACTGTAATCATCTGATAGCAACAGTAAAATGAATCACAGAGATGAGGTTCTTGCTCTTTACTTGATATCTCCTGAAGAAAAAGACTGATCTCAAACAAAGTGGTGCATGATCATTCAGAAGGGAGAATGTAACATGTTAATTTCAAATAGGAGAATCGCCTGTCCCTTCTCACACTTAGTCAACTCACACTCCCTGGCGACTATTCACTAGGCAAAAGTGTACTCACGTTCTCATCCCACACAAAGGATGATACATGATGCTGGGGTCTTCAAACCTGTCAAATAGTTGAAAGACAACTGAGTTGAATTAATTAAGAAATCTAGTCTAAATCTTGATGAAGTCTGGCTATCGTAAGAGAAATGGTGATCCTGGCCACTAAATTGACCCCCTCCCCCCATGATATCTATTTTCGGCCACGTGCGTCGGTTCCGATTGATTACTAATAACCTCTTCCGATTAATTCTCCTATTTAACTCGCTTATAGCTCAAGGCAACATCACAGTCTTCTACTTTGTATAATATTTAGACACGACGAAAGGGGGGAGACTCTTGACTCAAAAAGATAATTTGGCATAAGGACTCTTGAATCAATTTTATAGAGTTATATTTCCTTGCAACAAATATTGATATTTCTTTCACTCCACATTCATTTCTTGGACCGCGGTTTGGACAACCCTGCTCTACAGGCTACATTACAGACCAGTTGTTACTCCCATATATTTCAATAACACTTTCAGAACTAATAGAAGTAATGAATTATAACCGTTATTTGCAAATAATTGTTGAAATCTGAACAAGATTTTAAGTTGTCTTCATTTAAAGCGAAAGAACAAGACCTAAACACAGAATATTTTTTTTAAAATAGAAGAATGCTCCATAACTAAAATCATATCCTAAATTCACTATTATGTATGGACAGCATCATATTTTATCATACTATTAATTTCTATTTGAATCACTCCATCTAAGTATACATAATATTCCTACATTTTACAATTCGTCTCCTGTATTGTAATGCCGAAAAGATTAGCCATTATATATGCTCAAAAAATCAATAAGAAATTTTCTCTAACAGCTATGAATGTAGGAAAGGAAAGTGGAGGGGGAATGGTTTTTACAAATATTCTATGTAAAATAAAAAAAATAATAATAATAACCTTAACTCCGCCTCTTATCACAAGTGAAAAATTGTATACTGTGCTATATTGTCTAAACAGAAATTGCAATTAAAAAATTTTTAAATAGCACTTTTATTTTATACAAGGTAGACATCTTTATCTTCTGAAAATAGGATTCATACTCAAATTATTCAGTATAAAAATTATTTCTTGTCCGCATTTTCATTTAATTTTTTCACATTCTCCAATTTACTCCGATTTTCAATATTCCGGACCGACTCTAGTTCCAATTAATTCAGCTTAACGAGGTTTTATTGAGTGTGTGTGTGGGGGGGGGGGGTATTGAGAAGGTTTCTTCTAATTATTATGAATAAATTTGAAAAAGAGATCTTAAACTAGTACTCTGGAAAATAAATGAAGTTCTTAAAATGGTATTACATACAATAGAGCAAATGGCAAGAGGTGGATTTTTTAAGTAAACGTGATAAGAGTTCTTTCGTGAACAGTCAACCTAAAGTTTGATCTAGCTTTGACCTGGTGGATTAAGCAATCTGGTTTGCTGATACAGTAGGTTGGAAAGTTACAAGTTCAGTGCGTAGCATTTCTTCAGAATGTCAAGTTGATTTCAATTTCTTCATATCCTAATGGTAGACTTCTATGTTCATCAAGCAAATCTTTCAGTAGCATATCGGATGAATCGAACGGAGTTTTCTAGTTTTTTCCTGTAAGTGGCACAATTATACAAAGTTTTTAGGAATTTTTTCCTTTGAAAAGCATTTCTTTATTTTATACCAGTTAATGAGTCTTATTTATAGGATAGACCCGAACGCGTTCACTAACCCAGGGGGAGTAGATTTAGCTCTAGAAATCAACCTCCACCGGTCTCTAGTTATGTTCCAAGTTATTTAGTAATAGCTGGGATCAATTGGGTTGTTACCAATAGCAAATGAGATGTGTTAGGGGAAAAAAGTTGGAAAATTCTTTTCATACCCACGTTGCTATAATTGAGTTATTATCACAAAAGAAAAGCGAATTTGCCATCATTAAATAACTTATTTATGACCGTATTAAACTGAAAAATTCCAGTTCCCAGCTGCCTTGAAAAAGCTATAACTTTTTATGTTACTTATAAGATGGTTGTAATTTCTCGTTATATCAAAAGAATAGAAAGGGGTATAAAATGTAGTAAAACGTTGCGTGATTGAGATACTAAAAGTTGACAAGAAGAAAAGTCGTAAATTAGACTAATCAAATCAAAACAAACCAAAAAAGGTAATTATATAAGAATATATATATAATATCAACACTGGAATGTATGAATCAACCACATTTGTTACAGCTTGTGACATTTTTTCCTGAAATTCGGATTCTTTAATATCGATAAGACTTCAATCTATGAACAACTAACTTATTAATATCATTTGCAAAAATCTAGCGTATTGATACCTCTTGGAACCAAGTTCAAAGTCATAAAAAAAAACCTGCATACATAGTAAAAACAAACTTAAATACAACAGAAAAATAATGTAAGTTTATTTATATTTCTGCTAATATGAATTATCAAGTTTTAAAAAAAAAATTTAATGTTACTCAAGCAGATTACACAACTGTTTTATCTTACCGAGAACGTGTAACAGGTCATATGTAGTTCTTGCATAACTTTCTGACCTTTTACACTCGTTAACAATGAACTATTTTTTCCCTACTTTTTCAAACAGCATATAATTTTATTCAAATTTTTAAAAAAGGTGAAGTAACTGTAGAAATTCATAAATTTGCATTATATTTTTCTTTTAGAACATAGGTGGATTTCACAGAGAGATATCTCACCGAAACATATTCATATTTGCAGGAATAAATTTAAAGACAGGGGCATGAAAAAAATATTAAAAAAAATTGTGATTTTGAATGAAATTTAAAAGGACTAGTGTTGAAGCGTTTTCAAAGATTATTTAAGTGCAATTAGAGCCTTAATGTGAAAATAATCAAAATGATAAATTGTCATTATTATATAATTCAGCGTTTACATAAAAAATAAAAATTCTATAACTAGTTTTCCCCTTCCTTTAAACATAATAGATAGATAATTTTGGAAAATAAATGCATTAAATATATCACTACTTAAAAGATGTTTAACGTATTTTCATTCATACATGTGATATTATGCATAATAAATCCAGATAACTTATTTTTTCTACAAATAGGATCAACAATAAACTAGGTTTGAAAGGGCAATAAAGAAAGAAAAAAAATAGAAAATTTTCTGTATGTATGCATGTGTATATATATATATATATATATATATATATATATATATATATATATATCCTTTAATACATTATAAAATGCACAGAGAAATGAGAAAAATTTAAAAAATTTAATAAAAAGTTTTTGAAAAAGAAATATATATGTACGAGGAGGTATGGTAAAGTTTTAATCATTACTGAGAAATAAATAAGGTATCTGGATAAAATTTACTCTATATATTAATTGATCTTGATATACATAATGTTGCAAATTATAGCAATTAATATTGATTTTTTTGGTTTCAGAAAGCGTAAATTGAAGTAACCCGTAGTAAGAAGTTCAATCTGCTGAGTTCTCTATGATGACGGCTTTCGAAAGCTTAAGAAATGCGGGAAAAATACATAACTGTTGTTAGTGATTATCCAGAGAAATTTTAAGAATAATAAATAAAAATCAAGTTTTTATCTTGATTATTTTTAGTAATAATCAAAACTTTACTATGCGTCGAGATACTAATTTAAACTTTACGATGAACTCTTACTAAGGTTACTTTTACCTATAGTTTTCTGAAACCAAACAAATTGACTTTATTAGTTGTAATTTACAAAATTATGTTCATAAGGATCAATTAATATGCAGAATACATTTCAGTCAACAAACTTACATCCTTGACTACTGCTTTATTACTGACTCGCATTCCTCATAGCATTTATTGCGAAATGAAATAAAGAAAACGTTTTGAACAATTTCTGTGTTAGAATTTAAATGCGGCAGTTGTAAAACCAAAAACGTTTATTTTACCTACAAGAGTTACAATACCTGTTTTTGAAATGTTTGAGAAATATTCGATTTTTAAAATATTAAAAAGTGTTGCTTACAGTGTAGAACAAAATTATAGAAGTCAATTGAGTAAGGGATTATAACAGTTATAAACACACAGAATCAGTTATTATCTGTTTAAAAAAGAGAATTAATTGGAATGTAGTGAAATTAGAAAGAAACAAAGCTTCCCATTTAAATATGCTAGGAAAATTATGAAAAAAAAGTCATATTGAAAATTATAAAACACGGGAACTAATTATGATTCTTTAAGCAAGTCGACCGGATTCCTGATTAATAATTTAAAAAAAAAATGTGGCAAACAATTTCAAGTATTTGGATTTCTTCCTTTTTAAAATTTGACCCGTAAGGAATAATCTATTTTCTACGTGGCAGCGGAAGCCTAGTGGTTATGGTCGCGGACTCGCTGATGGTGTTGTTTTCGTCAAATCGTAGATTAGAGCCCTGTTGCCACTAAATCCCTCAGTGTAGCGGGACTGATGCACTTTAAATTTAGTAGATGTCTCATGTCCTCCCATTATCCAGGTGTGGGAGTATGGAGAGGGAGATTATACCTCAAGTGTCGTCCTCGTCACGGGACCGAGGTTCAAAATTACAAGTTCCATCGCCCTTAGCCCTCGTATTGTTTCTGAGTGCGAGGTTAATATACAATCCCAATCTATTTTCTGTGATTTTAAACACACACACAATGAGGTTCACTACACTATCCATTAAAATAGCGTGGTTTTCAAAGCTTCACTTATTTTCATCTCAACATTATTATTAAACACATGAATGGTTCTGAAAGAAAACTATTCAAAATAAGTCAGATGTAACCTTAGGTGACTTGTTCATCGGTTTGTTTTTCTTCGGTTGTTGCGAATAAACTTTTTTTTTTTTTTTTTTTTTTTTTTTTACATCGTCAGACAAAATACAATTTGATTCAAATTCAAAAACTGAAACAGCACAGGAAATATAGTTGATATTTTTCTCTTTTCGTACAGGCAAAATTTAGTGAGGGGAAACTAATGGGAATATCATCCAAATAGGCGTACTTAGGAGATAGCCGAAAGTCATTAATATAAAAGTTTATGAGGTGTGAAGAGATGCACAGATATATATCTATTCAAAGAAAAGTAATCTTAATATTTTGTCTGAAATATTTAAGGAAGAAAAAAAAATATGTACGATTGTACCGATAGTAAAAAACTGAGATCTATTATGTCATTTAAACACATATATGCTATCTTTTTTTCAAATAGAGAAGAAAATAAATGCTTGGAGCAACACAATTTTCGCTTAATTTTAAACCATATTCATTACACATAATTACAAATGAATAAGTATTTTTTCGTAAAGGAGGGATTCAGGCCTTCAGTTCAATTTTGAAAATCTTTTTAAAGTAAATTATAAAAAATATATTAAACAGTAATCACTTAGAAATTATTTGTACTTTAACTCAGAAATTAATATGAAATCAAAAATAAATTTTACAAAAAATTTTATAAACATTACTCTGGTCTCTTTCTCTAGTACCAACATCAATTTGTTACTATTTTTCTCACACGAAACTCGTTTTTCTTCCCCCCCTTGAGACCATGATATTAGAAAAAATTGCTGGAAACATATATTTGATTAACACTCTCATTATTTTGGTGACAAATGCTTTTATAAAAACGAAGTAAGAATTTGGAAAATTTCACAAGTTAATATCTGACATTTGTAATTTATAGTGCTAAATGTGTGCATTCCCCTGATATTATTTTTTGTCCCTAAGTAATTTCTTTGGATCATTCTCAATAATTTTATTATTATAAATTATTGAGAATTATAATATATATATTATTGAACAATTATATTGTATTTTCAATAATCATTACATCACGGCATTTTTTGAAACAGCGAGCGAAATTTAGACCAGTGTACTTATATTAAGTAACGTATCATATTTTATAAGAAAAATATATATGAGTGTGTATGTATATATATAAGTGTGTTTGTTTGTGTGGTGTACAAACAAACACAAATATGTGTTTGTTTGTGTGGTGTACAAACAAACACATACTATTTCACACACACACACATATATATATATGCTTTAACTATCATTATTTATATAAATATCTTCTTTCAGATCAGAATTAAAATTAACTTATAGAAAAACACTAGACACAATTCAAACTTTTAATTTAATGAAAAGTGCAATTCGTTCTAAATAGATTAGAGATTCTCAAAGTTCTGTATTCCTGAAAAAAATATTTTCGCATCACCGTTCAGAGAAGTTTATGTACAATACGACTATATATACGAATAAAAATATTTGCTAATAATTTATCATAAAGATTTTTTTAAGTTAATTTTTTGATAAACATTAGAATACAATTTTACCAATAATTAAAAGCAAACCCAGCAATTTGCTAAAAAAGAACTGGGTGCGCATGTTTTTTTTACATAAAAAGTTAAATTTTGTACGAATATTTGATACTACAAAACGTACACACAACTTCTTCATCGTCTCGCTAAAGTAAATCGATTTTTTTTAATGAGACTAAATAATGCCGAAAAGATAGCATCACATAAATACATAAAACAAAATAGCAACGCGGGCTTAAGGCATTTAGTGTTCAAAATTCTATCCTACTTCTAAGCTTAAATCACTTAATTTATTATTTTTCAGCTTTTTTTTTTTAATGCATGTTACTCAATATTTTGATAAATTCCTCCTTTTGGTTATCGACTGACAACATAGACCTTCAAGGAAATCGAATGTATTACAGTCATTTTTAAAATCCATAGTTAACTGAGAAGAAAATCAACAAAATTGTATTTGGATTTTTGCTCAACTATAAATGTAACAATTCCATCATTCAAATGTAATAATATATCGTCCTCTTGAAAGCTATCGTGTTTTTGCATGTAGGCTTGATAGTAGGAATTCACATACTTGGGACGGGATTGAAAAGCACTTGTGCATCCGAAGCTTTAAATTTTATTGAAATAATTGAAACTCCCGAATTTCGTTAAGTGTTTCGTTCTAGGCTCGCAACTCATGCTTTGAGAATCCATTATGTTGACAATTTTTAAAAACATTCCAACGAGAATAAAACGAGTCAAAGAATGATAACTTTAAAATTTCTAATATCTTTTAAGGTATGAAGATATTCTAACATATTCCCTAAATATTCTTTGGAACAATTTTTTTAGGAACTTTTAATATATATTTAATCTTAACAAGCTGAATTATGTGGCAATATCTGCGGTCGAGATATACCACTAATGTAAGGGGTGTTCTTTCCGATTTACCTACAGCAAAGGTGGTTTATGGGCGGAGAAGGGAAATGAGTCAACTTGTTGAAAATTACTCCGCATCATTATACAACAAGGAAATAGAAGAAAAATCTACTATTCCAAACCACATTATATATACAATAGGATCTTAACCAGCCTCTACAGAGCCTTACCTTTTAAATCGAATTATACGAATATAACAAATATCACTTTACTAGATGAATAGGGCAGATAATCACATAAATATTAAGACATACAAAATTTGTATAGAATTATATTCTTTAAATTAAACAAAAATAAATTACATCTTTTTGAAAAAACTCAAAAAAATATGAATAATGAACGAAATATTTAACTTCAGAAGAAATCAATTGTCAGAATGAATATATATAAGGACTTCCATTTTAAATACACCATCAATCTGTAAAGCAACGATTAAATTTTTATATTTAGTTTAAAATCTAGTTTTTAAAATTGTCTAGCTTACACATAGTTAAAAATCAGATTTTAAAAATCTTAACAGTTTGATAATGATCCTACGAATAACACGGTTATGTAGAAATTGAAAATACTTTTTTTTACCGAGAAAGGTACAGCAAAGTACCTGGAAACGTGTCAAATATATGAAACAAAGTTACAATTTAACGGTTAAAACATTGCGTTTCAGTTGGTTCTAGTTTTTAAGAATTGATTTTTAGTAATATCGTTTCACAAATATCATTTCATAGTCATTTCTTTTGTTCATCGCCGGAAAAGAGAAAGGATATTTATGTCGTTCTTAAACAGTATTTTATTTGACTTGTAAGGAAATCCATTTAACGTTCATTTTACTTAATGCTGAATGAAAACGACGGGGATAAATGAATTGATGTAATGAAACTGGATACAGATATCGATATTCTTAGCAATTAATGATGGATCCAAGTTTTTGAATTAAGATATGATAATCTATATAAAAATCAGATATCCATCGCAGAAATTATTACTTATCTTCAAAGCAAAATTAAGAAGTAATTTCTCTAATGGAATCTGTGAATAGTTCTTATAGAAATTACTTACAGAGTATAAGTTTTAATCAATAAAAAATATAAATCATTTACATTTAAATAATATCTAGTTGTCGGTTCACTGAATAAAATGAACAAACACAGTTTATTGAAGTACGATAATTTATTAGGCATAATAATTTGTGAGTTATTGTTTATGAAAAATGCATTGGTTCACTAAGATAAAATTTAATAAAAGAAATTCGTTTGTAATCCTGATCGGGCTAGATACTCATACATACTATTGAAAAATTTTGCCGCGTAAGTTTATTTTAACACGATTTTTTTTCCACAATTTGGAGAATTGAAATACCAATTTAACTAAGAGTTATGTTATCGTGCACTTTTTTTGTGTATTCTTAAAAAAAATTAATGGCAAGGCTAAGAAGCTCAAATTTAACAATAGTTATGTATCCCATTCTGCATAATGAATCGCTCTTTTATGCAAATCATATCACGATTACAATATTTTACCTGATTCCTTGAACCAGCAATTAATTTCTTCTAACAATTGCTTTGCACAAACTTGATTTTAAAAACAAATGAAAAGTAGCACAGCCGCATTTTTTCTAAAACTTAATCGTGCCAGTAATTTTACTAGATCGACAACACCTGCTATACACTATGTCTGGTTTATTATATTTTTATCGTCACGATAGCTCACTGAGGATCTATAAACTATTGAGACTGAAATCCAATATAACGTGAACCTTAAAATATCTTTCACGAAGTTGATCCCCTTAATGATATCTTTTAACATGAATTGATTTGGTAATGATAATTTATGTGGTAGAAATGTTGTTTAAAATTACTAATGAAAATTGTTTCGGGGTGTATCTGAAGTTGATACCGAGCAGTTACAGTAAGAAACTCTTGATACGCTTAAGCGTAAAACTTTAATAAGGGTAATTTCATAATACTTGTAAAACTACAATATAAATAATGAACATTTTTTTTAAATTCACACACATATGCATACACATATATAATTTAAATTTGAAGAAATTCCCATCATATGTATTTTTAAATTAACATATTATTTCGACAATTTGGTGCAAACATTTGCTAATATTTTTCTATATATGTTACATTATTTGTGATTAATGTACTATTTTTTTACGTTATTTGAAACGGAAATCAAATATTATAATTAAACTGCATTTTATTCATTGTATATATGTTTAAATAGAACAAGCCTTTTACATCCCTTCTTTTTTAAATTCGAAAGGTTTTTTTAAAAAAACGAAATTCTAAGGTAATCGCAGAATATTCATTCTACCTTCTGTTTGATCAGCGATAAAAACTATCAAAATTAAATTTAATACTTTATGATATGTTGTCATATTCATAAGTTTTTAAGAATTTTCTGGATATGCTTAAGTGTTTGAATTTCTAACGATCAGAACATCATTGGTAAACTGAAAGATTTAATTATTATTTTTAATTATAAATATAATTTTAAACAGGAAATTTGTTCTTAAATAGAAAACATGTATTTTATTCGAATTATTGACTCCTCAGTCTGCCATAGAACTGCATACCCGATCAATGAAATAAACTATTAAAATTTACTTTGTTATTTTACTATGTGTGTGTGTGTACTGCCATGTTCACATTTTGAAAAGAATTCACATTAGTTTAGATATTTGTATACCCAGTATTTGAATATCTTAGAGAATTTTATTTAGATAATAGCATTATATTAGCAGCAACTTGGATTGATCGTTATATTTAACACATATAGGAGGAGTCGTTTCTTAAAGTGGTAAATAGGTTACTTGTTATTTTATCATAAAATTTAGCAGGTAAAAATGTTAAAAACATCACCTGAAATGATTAAAGTTTCCCAATATCTTATGAATAATTTAATTCCAAAACCTTAAATATCTAAGTATAACAAAAAATTGACTTTTACCAATTAAAAAAAATGGCTCATTTCTTAATTGTAGAGATCTTGAGAATTATTTTCAAACAAATATATGGCTCTTTGAATAAGAGTGTAAAAGGATATGAACACAAGACTCAACAATAGGTGCATATAATTTTTTAAGTAGCGCTCCTTTTAATATATAATTATTAGAAAATCGACATTAATATCATACAGTTTTGTAATGCCTGTATAAATGTGTTTTTATAGAGCTGTAGCATCACGTATATGCAAAAATATTCATATAATTAAAGTAATACATTTTTTTTTCGAAATATTTTAAACATATTAATAATTATACATTTAATGCGAAATATTTTACTAGTTATGCTTCGTTTTATTTCTTTAAAAATGAAACGTAAAAAAAACATTAAAACATTACGTAACTTATGATGTAATAATACAAAAAACAACAATAACAAAAAGTTTTAGAATACATAAAACTGTAACTCTTACATTTTTGAATGTTACATTGGTCTCTATAAAATGCAGTACGTGTATTCTGAATTCAATATTCCGCGGAAAACTTATCTAAATATAAGATTCATATTGTTACGCAGAATAAAAAATACGATATTTTTTCAAGCATAAAAATTTATTTTTCCTGCTTAATTTTTTACTTACTACATGTGTTAAAAAATACTAAAACTAGACTGCATTTTCTTACTTATAAGATATTCTATAACTTAATTATCAACAATCGTTGAAATAAAATAAATCTGTATACGAAACAAAAAAAAAATATATTTATTTCTATCGACATTACCACTGTTATAAAGTTTTATTATTTTTCCATCACTTATAAAAAATCGAAAATTCCTGTTAATCCCTGGAGCAATAAATATTAACGTTAGGTATGGACAAAACAATACACTTTGAACGTTTTGCTTCGGTTTTCGAAAACTTGACTTTTTCCTACCTCCTACATTTTAATTTCTGCCAATTAAAGAATGAATTATAATGTAATTTTTATAACACACGTATATTGTTTAGATTTTACTGCTTTTTCAATAAATTAATTTCCAGAAATTATAAGTGATCTTTCTTGAAACGATTTCCACTATACTGACAATGTAATTTTTTAACAGGTTGGATTCTATTATAAGGAAAATAAAATTGGGCAAAGGTACATTCATATAAATTTATTTTTTTGCCCAAAAAAAGGAATCCTTTCTTATCAATTTAAAGAGCATACTTGACAAAACAGTGGCTCTCCTATGTCTTCAATGTGGCTCTACCCATGGCCAAAAAATATTAACACACAAAAAAAATTACATTCTGCGACAATTTTCTTGTGAATCCACTTAAAATTGATATAATTAGTGACAACTTCAAATTTTCTAAGTATTTGCTATCTGATAAACCTAACGTAATGATGGAATCAATAAAAATTCAGGATGATCTGGGATTAAAAATGTACCGTAAATCATCACAATCTCTTAAAAGAGTTTTAAAAAAAATCTGATTCATAATGATTTCTCTTAAAGAATGTAGTATGTAAATTGATTTTGATCTTGGTACATCGTACTGTTGTGAATCCGTGTTTTCAATAATAAAATTTATTAACGATTCGCGGCCAAGATGCAAGTGCATGTCACTACATCTATCAATAATGAAAACAAATTTACAATAAGTATTTGTAATGTGTGTGTGTGTGTACTTTTTAAAATAAATTATAAATGAAAATAAATACCTTGAAATTATAAAAAAGAAAAACATTGCCTAATTTAAGACTTATGGAATTCTGAGCTTAGGATTTTCGACTCTTGTTGGGAAAGTCCTGCCAAGTATGTTATACATCCGTCGAATGATAAATCGCTTCAATTCCACACAATTGCATCAAAAGATAAGAAAAAGCTCCCTTTTCTTATCACTTTTATCAATTTTATAAACGAATTTAATTCCTAATTAAGAAAGTAGTAGCTGATTCAAAGTTCACAGGGGGAAAAAAATCTAAATTTGAAAACTTAAATATACCATTAAATACCGGAACAATAAATATTAAAATACATAGGAGTTTAATGATTTAATTTTTTTGAATATATATATATATATACACGTTCAAGCTTCTCTCTCTCTTTCATACATTTTATCGAATAGTTAAAAATAAATTGTTTAAAACTGAATGCACCGCTTGGAAGTTACTGCCCTCTAAAAGCTGTAGGTTTATTACAAATAATTCAGTCCCTAAAAATATTTCCTCAGAAAGAGCACAATGACAACTTTAAATTTTTCTATTTTGTAATAAAACCCCCATCGAAATTTAAAGCAGCTTTTAAAAACAATATTTTCCTCCAATATAAAGTTACGTAATTGCCCGTAATAAAGATGCGAATTATTACTAATTTTTGACAACACTAAACATTTTTACAAATCCAACCCAAATAGCAAATATATTGTATTAGACATTTGTGGAAACAACTATAGTTAGAAAATCTCTAGACAATGCAGCAATAATTATAAATGGATATTAAGAATTTCTTTGTTAATCTCCAATTAGAAAACATTATTCTTTTACAACGGTTTCCAAAGCATACTAATCCTCATATCTTTAAAAATGAAATATCAATAACTAATATTCTATTATTTTAATTTTTTTTTACTTAAAGATTGTCAAAAAACACAAAACATTAAAATTAGTTTAAAAATCCCCCACACATACATTATATTTACTTATATATTTAATGTAATATATTTGACAGTAAGAATTTAAAAAAGTTTTCATAAAAGCTATTGAAGCCGCAAAAATTCGTTATAAAATTAATTCTTCTCACGACATATTCCTTTTCATGCTGATGCTTGAAGAAGCCAGAGGAATTTTGCCACAAAATAATACGGAAACGTTCAAAACAAGTATGTTGTTTGAGAGAGGGGCAGGGGATTCTCGCATTCCTGAAAAGGTTTCCCCTTATTTTGGCGACTCATGACGAACATTGAGGGTACGGAGCTGCCGCCCCTTGAAATTGAAAACAACTTGACAGCTTGCGAAAGAAAATTCGATGACGTACTTCCTTCCATCTGCTTTGAATATAATCAAAAACAAACAAACAAACTAAAAATGCCATGTTTTGAATATAAGTACAATGTTAAAAAGGAAATACATTTTAGAGCATTTTTTTTTTTTTTCACATTAGCAATATAACAGATTTAAAAAATACAAAATAAGTCTGTCTTACGAAATTACTGTTATAAATTTTATATATGATTCATACTTGCTTTATATTATGATAAACAGGGAAGCTTCCTTCGCCATCTAGGGTTAATGTTTATTTTGACAGTGAAACATTCATAATTCATTTAAGTTTTAATACATTTATTTTAGTGGTATAATTAAATGTAAACATTTATTTCGTTTCACTAGTAGAAGAGAAAAATGTTGATTACCTATTGTCATAGTGTACAATGACTTTCTACCAACTAAATGAATTTTCTAACTATTTATAACAATGGATCACTCAGTTCGAAGCTACTTATTAAGAAAATACAACCCGAATATTGTACGATTCACATTAATCACTGGAAGAACAGTTCCAAAGCGATAAATAAATACTTAGATCTTAATTCCACTTTTAAAAATAAAAAAGTCAATATGTTGAAAGATGTTGTTTGTAAACATTTGTTACATAATGGGAGAAAAAAAATTGAGTGACATCTCATTAAGCATTTAAAATATTTATTGTGAATTAATGTTGATGATTTGGTTTAAAACGGCGTGTTTCGCATTTCCCCCCTTCGCGGCTTATTTACAATAAAAAAAAATAATAATAAATAAGGAAAGCTGAATTAAAATAATTCATGTCATTCATATAAACAAAATATTCTTTTTAAGAAAATACTTCAACTGAAAGGATAAAAAAAAAAAGGAATTACATTTTTAGAGGAAACATGTTTTCGCTCTAGCTTGCGGAAAAAAAAATAATTCGAACAGGATATATATACCAATTAAAAAGTTAAGAGTATTATCTTCAAGTGTTCATCTTTACGCGGTAGCAGGAGTCATTGAAAAAGCGATAATATCCATCTATTTATTTACTTAATTTTCTTTTGTTTTACATTGTGTTAGTCGCTTGCGATTCTCATACAAAATGATAAAAAAAAAAAAAAAAATAACTAGTAAACTAATACTTCTTCATATATATTTTTTTAAATAGACAAATTAACTCTTTTAATTAAATCTAACCTGACTAATTTGAATTCGATTTATTACTAAATTTTTTATTTGTTAAACTTATTCAATTCATACATTTCAAAATTTTAAATGACATTAATCCTCATTAATATAAATACGCATATTTTCGTTAAAAAAAATTCAGTTCGAAAAAACAAACATTTCAAAGAAGAGGTAAATAAAGAAAGTTCGAATGACACAGAAATAACTTCATGCACTAGCAAGATGTAAAACAATTGCATCTGAAAGTATCTCTTCATCATCATCAATTTCCATTTCAATTGGCTGTCTGAAAAGTTTTAAATTCGAAGAACTGCTTTCCGAAAAACCTGTTTGTGTTGTTTACCGTGCCGAAGCATTGACATTAACTTAAAAGTTAACTTTGAAACGAAAAGTCGTAACAGAAGTTTTAACTTATGTCGAAACTGATGAGCCTTATGATCATAAACAGCTTTTAAATCTCGATTAAAAAGCTTCATTTCATCAAAATACCCCCAGTAAAGAAATCATGTTAACTTACCCCAGCTTACGTTCCAGCGTCGTTATTTATCTCTCACTCAGCAGCGGTTACCTTCTCGAACACTTCTGACGCTCAAAAAGTTCTGTCTTCCAAGTTGAGTTTCTTCTTGTTGAAAATACTCGCCAACGTCGCCAAGACTTTTTCCCCCTCTCGCGGAACCCTTCAAAGGACTTACCCTACATATTTCCCGCCAGGCATAAACCGGAAAGCATAAACGATGTCCGCGCGGCATTTGAGTGTGAGTAAGGCTATTCAGGGTCAGTACACCTATTACTTTTATGTGACCATTCTAAAAATGTTTAAATTCTTTTTTCTTCGAGCCATTAAATGAAAAATATAATAATTAAAAATTTTGCTTAAAAAATACGCATTTCGACAAAAAATGCGTAAAATATTCAGGAATAAAAAAATATGAAATTATTTAAGACATTCTGAGACATTAAGAGTCATACTGTAGCAGCTAGGAAATAGTTTAGTAAGATGAGATTTGATTAAAATTATATTAATAACTATAATATATATAATGCACAATTTTGTCCCATTAATATGTACTGAATATAAACTTTACATAATAAAATTAGCTGTACTGTATCATATAAAAATAACACAAATTGTATTGTTACTGTTCACGTCGCTGTATGTAATGTCTCCATATTAAAATGAAGAGTGGATCATTCGTTAATTGTTAGCAAGGTTTTTTTTATCTTTTTTTTAGAAATGAGATATTTTTTTAAAAAAACAGGAAAAAGCGAATGCTTCTAGAATCCCTCCTTTTTTTTTTTTTTAAATAGGGGGAAATTTTTAATTATACATCAATAATGGCAACATTTTTTAAATTTATATTTAAATTTTCCCATTGAGTCGTATATTTAAACCAGTGGTTCTTATACTTTTTAATCTTGCGGCCCCACTTCCACGCTTAAAAATTTCGAGCGACCACTCTTACTTCCAAACATATACATTACAAAAATTATGTTGATTAATTTCTAATTTAATTGAAAAATTAATAAATATATTTAAATTCTAATTTATTTACTTATTTAATAAAAACTTCCTTTGTAAAATTAAATTATTTAATGAATTTTTATTATTCACAGATATACTTACTGTTGTGTCATATTTACATTTTATAAAAAAAAAATTAACTTAACCGATCTTCGAAGCATTTTTGGATAGTATGTATAAATGAAATAATGAGATTTATAATGAAATGTCTAATTGAAATAACACACATGCATAAAAATATGAGAATAAGTAATTTTAGAATTTGTTCGTAAAAAATTTTATAAAAAAAATCATGTTTTAATGAGATGGATGTATATATATATATATATATATATATATATATATATATATATTCTTTTTATTGCATAACAAATTAAATTTGTTTGAAATATTTGACACTGTTGAATACAAAGCATTTTCAACGCTTAACAATATTTGGATTTAATAAGCAGTCAAGTTGAAAAAGTCGTTTCATACAAGTATGTGACGCTGAATGGTAGAAAAAGTTTAATATCATTTCAGAAATTGTAAGAGATTCAGCTCTAGCTCAAATCCAGAATACCTTAAAATATTTTTGTGATAACTCAAATTTTAAGTTTGAGAGTGAGTTACTCGATAGCGCTCAACAAATTCCTCTTGGGCTTTCAATGGCATGTAATTAATACCTTTGATATCAATCACAAAATGGTGTACTGTGTCCGAAATAGCTTTTTGAATTCAAAATTTAAAAACAAAAGTATTTGTAAAACTTGCTACTATAGTTTTTAAGTCACCTGTAATATTTTTTGTATTTAAAGTTGTACAGTTATTTATTTATTATTATTATTTCAATTAAAAAATTGTCGAGATAGTTGAAAATATCTCGAAAAATCATCTTCCAAATGTTTATTTTTTAACTAAACCTTCAATTTTATCATTTGCAGTAAATATATTGCTATATTTTCCTTGGAGAAATATGTTGAGATCGTTTATTTCTTCTAAACTTCTTTCTCTTGACATCCATCATACTTATGCGTGAAATAATAATTTTTTTTGCTTGGAGTCATGTCTTTACTAAGATTTGGAAATAAACGACTGTTAAGGGGACGGATTTTATATATATGTAATAAATTTTATAATTGTGACAGCGACATGAAGCCCATCTTTTAATTCCGTTGCTTTTTTTTTTTTTTTTGCTGCAAGGGCCTCAGTGGACCAGAAATGTATAAAATTTATCTGGTCATTACCAGCAGCTTTAATAAACAATTGAAAATCCATAATTTCACTCGTCATCGTTTTTCACCATCTGTACATTCTTCAAAGCAATTTTTTCAATTCACTTTCAGTTTTAAAAAATTCGTCAACTTGAATATGTATGTTGTTCTCTCTTGCATGTTCTTCCTAAGGATTAAAATTGCTAAGGATGCTCTATTACCATAGTTACTCAAGTTTAATTATTTAAGCTAAAAAATAAATTTATCTTAAGACTTCAAATAAAATATATATAACTTACTTTATAATATTAAAATAAATACCAACCTTAGTGAAACAAAACTTTAAAATACATTATTATATTTTTCTTGCAACAAACTTGTGATCAAACAGAAACAATTGACTGCAGTAGAAAAACATTTTCATACCGGTCACTGAGGTTCTCAAAGATTTATTCGTACGAGCGGTTCAGGAATACGTATTATGCGTTTGCAGTCATATTTTGATTCCGAAATTGCAATGAAATACCGCTATTATAAAACACTTAGTGGTATTTTTCCAATATGTAAGTATGATTTGCACTTATGTTAATATGATTTATACTTTTTGAAGGTATTACGATTTTATAACTGTGCTACGCAGAAAATGCAATATATTAAATTAAAGATAATGAATAGACTGTGACTAATGTTTTAAATTTATGTATCTGAATGAAAATTTCGCGACCCACAGTTTAAGAAAATCTTATCCAAACTAATTAGCTTCATATAATATTTGTTTTTATATCCTTTTTTTATAATTACATGTTCATACAGTGTATCTGCTTATTTTATAAATGAGATAAAAAAAAAAAAAAGGAATTGAAAAATGATACATACTAAACGTAATGCAAATAAAATGGTGAGAGAGGAATTCACAATTTTTTTATGCTAATTCAACAGAAGGGATACCTGCTCAATATTTAAGCACGATATAGGGGTCTTGTTTCATTTTCCTGGCAGCTGCTCAAAATGTAACACTAAGAGGAAAATAAAGCAATGCATAAATTGGATAATTAAAAAAAATAACGGATTTCATTGTTAAGTTTTTAAAAGAACGCATACAAACTAAATTATAATTTATTAATATTTATAGTGACCATACACATATTACGGGTCACAACCGCAGTATATCTGCAGTAATTATGTTTTCCTTGAAATAATTAGAAACTGTAAAGTGATTAATAAGATAATTTAAACCACAAATTTTTTTTTTTCCAATTAGAAACGTGCTTCATGCATATACCAACAGATGCACTACACTCAATAAGAAGGTAAAAGGGAGAAACGAGCAAATATGAAACATTTACAAACAATAAATGGTGACATTGATATTTTCAAAACTGGTTAAGTCTTATTTAAATAATTAATGGTCTTTATAAAATTGAAATAATAAGAAAATATAATTTTTTAGATTTCTAAAAAAGTTATTGGCAGGTGCTGATGTCAATCAAAGCCTTTAACACAAAGAAAATAGAATGTTAATTGAAGAAAAATATGAGTTATATCTTATATTCCCTGAATTACCCTGACATCATTTAGTCGAAGCACATTATATATATCTGCTGAAGGTTTTACATGAATAAGACCCAAAAGAAAAGGAAAAGATTTTTTTCTATTATCAGAAACTACTGCTTTTTTTAAAAATCAGGAACTTCTACGGCCGATTCCCCTCTGCGTCCAAAAATGTACTAAATATTTTACAAAAATAAGTAGTTCGTGATTATTTTTACTATCTTTAATTATCCTTAATGTACTAAATATAATTAATGGTACAGTTTTTCTTTTATCTTTAATGTACTATACATAATTAAAAGTATATAATTCTTCTTATCTTTAATATTCTATAAATAATTAAAAAAATTATTTTAGAAAGTTACTTATATAAATGCGCGCGAAGTTGACAAATAATAAATATGTCGTAGAACAAGCATCTCTACCACGTATAGTCAGCTTTACGTATACATAAAAAATTTCAATTAAAAATTTTTAAGTTTTTAAGATACTAGATTCTAGAAATACAAGCAGTAAAATAATTGGTCAATGGTTTACCAGTCCCTTCATAGGATCCATTTTTAGCTCAGAACTCGATTAATTAAGATAATTAAGGAAACTGAATCTCGATTTTAATTAATGAGATAAATAAATAATCCAAAAAAAGGGAAGCTAATAAAAACACTCTTAGGTTATCGTATTTGTACGGAAATGAATAACTCTCTGTTGAGTACACAGTAATAAAAAAAAAAAAAAAATTGCGAATGACATCACTTCATTTTTATATATATTGTGTAATATACCAAAATATTCTCCCTTTCCTCTCCTATTCACCATAAGAGGTCATGCATAGCTGTTTATGTATGTTTTTATTTACGAAATCATTATATCCTTTTTCAGTCCAAAGAAGGATATCAATTTATATCATTTTGAAAAAAAAGTAGACGAAAAAATATATTTTTCATTGGAAAAAAAAATTAAATAAGCACATTTTGAAATATATTTTGAATAAAGGAAAAGTTTTACCAGAAAAAGGATATAACGATGAAAAAGAAAAAGTTTTACCAGATTTAAAGTTGCTAAATTTTTTAGAACTGGTGCATAACCTATATCATTATGTATATCAAACATTTTATTTGATATTTATTTACATGAGATTTGTAGGCACTGCAGCAGTATATCATATAAATCACGTTATTTCATTCTATCATCACACAAGAAATAAAATAAAATAAATTTACTATAAACAAATATTTTTGCTGACGGAGACAAATCTCACATAACTTTAGTTCAATGTATTATTCTGCTTTGGAAGCTTTCCTTAAATTTTTGTTTCTTTCTTTTATAAGAATATTCATGTATTTTGGTACACAATTTATGAATCAAGATTTAATATTTAATTACACGTGAGAAAGATTGTATATTTTTTCATGAATATCGAATGAATTTTGAAGTCCTTTTAAAAAGGGGATTTGTACTAACGGAATTTATGAAATCCTCTTATTGCGATATCAATAATCTAAATTGTAGAAATATTTATTTTGCTATTCTTTTTTTTTTATTTGTGTATCTTAAATAGGTAAATCAAAATAATTTGATTGTTACATACAGCCAATTTTCCTTTCAACTGCTTATTTATGAATATTTCACAATGAACATAAAACAGTCTATAATTTGAGACTCAAAAAGTCGTAATCGTCATCAATCCTCGTTCCTGTTCTTTCTTAAAAAAATTTCAGAAATCCTGGAAATTAATTATAAATATGTAAATCATTTTTTAAAAAAACTATCTATTTTCATTTCTCCATTTGCATTACCCCTCCCCACGTTCACATGAGCGGAACGAGGGAGGGGGAGTAGTCGTCCCAATCACGTCCATTTGCATCAGTTATTCTCATTTTCCTCAGAGTACTCCTTGATCTCGTACTTAAGTCTAATGCGCCTTTTGATCAAGACTAGAAGTCTAATACACATCAAAAATATAGAGTATTAAAGTGAGAATTTTGATTTTTTTTTTTTTAAATGTTGGTGTCTTAGCTCAGACAAGAAGTCTTAAGGTATTGAAGTTTGGAATCAACCCTTTTAAATAATGTATGCGTGAATTTTCTAATTTTCTATTACATCCTAGTTAGGACGCATGGATAGTTCCACTTAAATACAGAAGAAAATGAGTTACTGAAATTCTATTCAAAATAACAGAAACATGAGAATAGAAAACTTAATTTTAACATGTTACGTTCCACGTCAATCAATGGTTACTGACACTATACTTTTCGTTCGGGCCGCGTTAATCACTATTAACTGACGATAAATATAATTTTCGAAAAATTATACGCTTATATTAAGTTCTAAACAGCATATCTACTCTAATAATATAAATACATATAAATAAATACGCATTAATGTAAAATAATATAATATAATACATTATTTAATATAATTCATTATTTAATATAATATAATACATTATTTAATATAATATAATACATTATTTAATATAATATGATACAGTACAATATAACATAATACAATACAATACAATATAATATAATATAAATAGTTATATGGCATATCGCAGAGTGAACAGAAATGTACACTCTTCTGTGTTTGACGTGTTAAAACTAAACAACAATCTTCAGGTCAGTTTCTTCACAAAACTATTTTTACTCCTCTTTGATGTATCGAAATCCGTGTATATTAGAAAAAAATACTTATGTTTTCTTAGTTATAAAAATAATCACTATCCTGACGTAGATCTTTCCTACAGCTCTTGCCACAGAATTCTACAGGAGGATGGTAGTAATTTTTGTTACTGGAAAAGTTCTTGCCTTCCATCCCCATTTATTCCCTTTAAACGAATCTTTAAATCTGCCGCCACTTTATTTCGAAAATCACCATGCTAATACTTCACGTACTGACTTTTAAAGTATTATTTTACTGTAGTATTCTTTCAGAAATGTACATCATGGCAGCCGTACTCTATGGTAATGGTCACGGTATCATTGCCGGTGGTTTTCGTCCAGTTGTGGGTTCGAGCCTTGATGGCTCTACAGACCCGCCGTGTCACCGAGGCTGATGCACTTTAAATCTGTTCAGGTTCAAAATCCTCCCGTTTGCGTGGAGTGATAGGTAAGACAGAGAGGGCCAGTTCAGGTGCGGATTTTGTCACTTGACCGAGATGTTCAAAATTACAAAGTCCGTCACCAATAGCTTTCGTGTTGCTTTAGTGTGATGTTAATAAAACCAATCATTCAATTCATCAGAAATGTGCATCAAAAATTAATTTCTTCTCAGAGTTGATCGCATATCTTCTTCATGTTGCTTACGCATCCCTGAGGGTACATGTAGAACAGTTTGAGAACCGTTGTTTTAAATATTATTAATATATAAATAAAATCCAGAAAGTTGATAAATAAATCATTAGAAATTTAAAAGTATATGTTTGGATATATTTAAAAAGCAATGATCTTCCTTCCACTAAATCGCAAAATAAGTTCTCGTCTTTTGTTAGACACAAAAATACTAAATTAAATTCTCATTTTTTCCATAAAGGAAATCGTAAACCTTTAACTTTTTGAAGGAAATTTGCTTCACATACGAAGATTTATATATAATGCATATTTTGCCTGACTATTCCCAAACTGCTGTTATTCTAAAGCTACTGTTCTGCTGTTAATTTTAAGAAAAATAATAGTATTGCGATCTCCATCTAGACATGCATTTAAACACTGCTCTATGCGAAGGGGAGACAGGTTAATTTTTTTCTTGACAACTACTAAGCAAAGCTGGAAATTTAACAATTTCTTTGATACACTAATCATATCTGAAATAAAGATTGTTTTTTTTTACACGTATATACGAATATTTTATACACCTCGTTTATAAAGAAATTTTTAAATATTTTTTCAAAAAATAGAACGCTTAAAAATAAATTAGCAACACTTCATAAACGATGTCTAATGACATTGCATTAAAAGTTTAAAGGTAACACGATTATACTATCAGGTTTTATTCGGTTCTAAGACGGTGTAGTAACTTATAGCTTTATTATTACTATACCTTCATTAATACATATTTCTTTGTGTATGAATTTCTTTTAATTACTATTACAGAGTTAAATATTTCAAAGGAAACCTCTTGGACCTGAAGATCAAAAAGATTTGTCTACTGAAACCCTTCTAAAAGGCACAACTGTAAGTAGATCGGAAACGTAACATACAAAGAAAAAAATATCTATTTCGATGTTCACCATGATTTTCAACATTCAAAGAATATTTTTGTACTGTTTTTTTTTTTTTTTTTTTTTAATTAAATAAAAATTCTTTGGATAGAAATAAAAAGGAAAAAAAGAACTGTTCTCATTAGTTATTTACAGTAATCTGCAGAATGAAATAAAATCGCACATTCTATGTAATTCTATCCCCTTAAACAACTTAAAGATGAATAATAAAATAATTTCATATCAAGCGGCTTCTGATAAAAATCTCTGATATAAACACAAATAAAATTTTAAAAGTTTTTTAGAATCAATATCTTAAGCTAGATACTCATGAACGATGATCGTCATTTCATATTGTAGATTCTCACAAAATCTTCAAGGACTGATTATTTGCCTATATGTAATTATTTTCTTCTTATGTAATTCATATTTTGAGGTTACAGATTCGGAATATATTTGAAGCTGATTTTGGATTTTTATCTATCATATGATGCACAATGAATACTGCAATATAAACAAAAACAATAACATACTTGAAAAAATGTTGGCTCTGTTATAAAAATGGAGACAAAATATGAAATTATTAACGAAAAAAATATTCTCAACGTTTACCTTGCCTTTATTCAGAAAGTCATTCAGAGTTCACCACCCGGCTATGACCTTTATATTTGTTATGTATGTATTGTCCAAAGCGTATTTGCGACGTCG
Source organism: Nephila pilipes (assembly GCA_019974015.1). Taxonomy (NCBI): domain Eukaryota; kingdom Metazoa; phylum Arthropoda; class Arachnida; order Araneae; family Nephilidae; genus Nephila; species Nephila pilipes. The sequence goes on from BMAW01002945.1 coordinate 1,168,785, forward strand.
AGCAATTAAATAAGTAGCGCGTCTTATTGACATATACTTGAAACAACAATCTCGACCCAATTGAAGTTGCTCCCACTCTATTTTTGTCTTATTTCAACACAAATTTCCATTAAGAAATCACGCTAGAAGGGATACCAGAATTGTTAATTTGTTTAATTAAATGCTTACCTTACTCACTAAGTAGAAAATAAATATATATTTTTTCTTTATCTCACTAGAATATTTATATATATATATATATATATATATATATATATATATATATATATGTATGGTTTCAGGGGTGAAGATGATGAGGTCTGATATCTGAAAAAATCAATTAAAAAATTTAATTTTAGTTTCATGGAATTAAAATCAGTCCAAATATTTTTTCTCAATTTTTTTCATAAAATAGGGATTTTTTTTAATAAAAAACTCATTTGCAATTAAATAAAATTATAACTAAGGAGACCTTTCGAAAAATTAAAATATAAAGAAATCAGAAGAAAGTATTTTGTTTTTACTAGTGGTTTGATTAATTTTTAAATGGGATATTTGATGTGAGATTGCATTAATAAAATATAAGATTTTCTAAAAATTTCCAAAAATCTATTTTTGAAAATTTATTTAATCTGAATGTAAGGCATTTTGAGCTAAAGTCAGTTTTAAATAATTTTTTTTAAAAAAATGTAACTTGCGAACACAGTTTAAAATACACCTTAGACTTTAAAACATTCATCAGAATATTGATACAGAATTTTATTTCATAAAAATCTCAATTAAAATTACGAAGAAAAGACTAAATTAATATTTTATTGATCAGTCGCATAAATTTCTTCGGGGTCTCTAGGCTCAATTTTAAGGAAATTTCTTTATTTCACATTAATGATACGATACATTTCATAGATTTAGAGATGATTAAGAAATTTAAATACCATTCAATATGATAAGAAAAAAACATGATTTTTCAATTAGTTAATAATTCGTTGAAGGAAAAATATTTTATAAATGTGTGCATTTTATAGCTTCTATTTATGTGACATTATATATCACAAAGAAGACCTCAAAGAATATTTTATAATTTATAAAATATAGTTTAATCTCTTTGCTTAAATAATAAGATATATTTGTTGAAACTTTAAACGAAAATTAAGAGGCTTCTTTATTGACTAAATCTTAAGTAAATAATTTCTTAGAAAACTGTATTATACATATTAAAATGGGGTGGGTTTTTTCCCCTTTCGTCATGATCTAGAGTTTATACAATAGACAATATAATTCAAGAGTCGAAACAAATAAATCAAAGCTGATACTGTATCATTTGCATAAGTTAATTTTTTTCTCTTTTAAAGAGTTTCATTAATAATCCTCTACTAACCCAATTTCACAGAACGGCGTGACTATACCTTCTTTTTCAATTACAGAGTTCCTTTTGTATCCGTGATTATCACGGGGTAAGAATTTTAAGTGGGATATACCAAAATATTCTAAATTTCATGGAACATATTCATGATTCAAAACCGTTTAGAATACATTTTCAAAGAAGATATATGCCTTCATTAAGGGGGGGTCTCAGAATGTTAAGCTTCAAAATTTTCGATTTTTTGAAAAAATATATGTTATTTATAATATTATGCTAGACGTTTAGATGCCAACCATTTGAAGATACTCAAAAAACTTCAAAAGTTATTCAAGCAATTCCTACAGTATGTTTTCGTAAGATCAGCATTTAAATGGACATACCATGCCCACGTATTTTCAAATCCGACTTATGTTTCAGTTTATTTTGATTAATAAATAGTTCAGTTAAATTTGCTTAGTAAAAATTTGCTTCAGTTTATTTTGCCAAGTTAAATTTTTTAAACGTTAGAACGAATTAGTAGAAAGCTTGGCGAGATGAACAACCAAAATAAAAGTCTATATTTGTTCATCTCGAAATTTTTTGCCGAAGTCGGTTGATTTTGGTCTACAAATTTTAGAGACTGCCTTAAATGTGGCCACTAACATTTACAATGATGAACATTATTTTAATGAAATCTTGCATAAAAGTATTTGGAAATGTAGGCTTATTACTATGCAGGTAAAGAGGTGGTAAATTTCAAAAAAAAAAAAAAAAAAAAAAAAAGATAAAAAATAAAGAGAGTTGTCGGAGCCAACAGAAATTATATTATATCGTCCTGGAGCATTTTAATTCGTAAGTTTCACAATTTAATTTTATAATTAAATGTTAAAACTTGATGCATTTTCTTAGTACGAGTTTTTCTTTTTTTTTTACTTGCGCGGAGGATATTTCAAAAACTATTATAATTAAATACTTTAAATTTTGTAAAATTAATAAATATAGTACACTTTCTGAAATGAAACTTAATTTAGTGTTCTATATATATTTATTAATTAAAAAAGTAAAAAGTGTTTAATTTTTAAGGTTTTGAAATATTTTTTTTTTAAAAAAAAACATTTTTAAAGTTTTATTTAACTTTTAAAAAGTTCACATTAAATAGAGTATATTTGACTTCAAAAATCATCCCACTGCAAGTCAATATAATCATTTGTGTACAAAATATCTTGAGTGCAGTGAAAGCTACACAAATTACTTAAAAGAAAATTTTATTATACTTTTGGATTCAAATTATTAAAAATTAGGAATACATTTTAATTCCTTTACATGTTTTAGAAAATTCATTCCTTTATAAAGCAAGTGTGAAATTATCAAAGTAATTAATTTTAATTTCTAAGAATGATAACTAGTCGAAAATTGTATAAGCTCTCAGAGCAGTCGAGATAAATCTAACGCTCCTGCAACCCCTTAAGATGTCTA